>APFE030008979.1:32618-53907 GCA_000404065.3 Pinus taeda
CATTATACAACACATACACCTACACATGGTGTACCACAACACTTTCACATATGCACATGATACAACACCACATGTACACAACATACATGGAACAATACAACATGTATAACATATACACAACACAACATATACACAACAACAATACTGCACATCCAAAGACGACACTGTCTCTACCAGGCAACCTTGCCTCTAATGTCTTCGTCCTGCCTTACTACATGCATCCAAAATCCAAATATGAAGTTTGTGGTGTTTTTAATTATCCATGCTTGTTCCAACATGTCACAAATCACATTTCTTTCATTATGTTGATTTATCCTTCAACATTCCCTATTCATAGCATAAACATAGGAACAGTTATATACACATAATATCAAAATCATATCCATATGATACTAAAATCATAGATTTTCTAGGGCTACTTTGCCCACTTCCTTCCTCATAAAACCAGGAATATTTTCAGGTCATTCACCTACGTAAAACAATCATTCTTCCACAAGAATGATCCATGATGACCCTGTCAAACAATGGCATTCATATATATATATATATAAAATATTAGCATACTCATGATCACAAGACAATTACCAGTGTTCATAAGGTCAAGGCTAAGAGAACTTCCTTTATCCATGCAACGCATGAACAACATTGAGAATATAGTTCCCAACTAAGCCAAGGCATATTTTATCTCAAGCCCATTTACTTTACCTTTATTGTTATCTTTCTCATGATCGTCCTGCCACTGACCATTTATCCCTATGGACCCAACCAACCCAACTGGTTGTCATATTCCTACCCTCAACTACCCTTTATTCATGCAATGAGCTTCATTCAGGTCTTACATTTCCTGTTGGGTTCCACTCAGCTCTCCCCAAGCTCCATTATATTTCCTCTTCCCCCCAACCAATTCCCAAGGCCATAAAAACATAAAAGGCAAGAAGAGGAAGGAAAGATGAAAAAACATAGAAATCTAGACAACCATACAACACCACAGACAAAGTGGTATGGCCATGCACCATTCATAGTCAAAATCGTAAATCAAGCACAAATAAATCGCGAAACATCAAAAGCAAAAAAACTTTCCACAAACACCTTGACTCAATACCCATTAGTTCCCAGTGCTTCCAAGGGTTCATAAATAAAATCTTAGCATGAGCCTTCTTCAATATCTTATGGAAGTCCCTTTTTCCATGCAATTCCCTACATCATACTAACATAAACACACAATGCTCAGTGCATTAATAAATATAAAAATATACCATTTTCCTTACCTTGTTGTACCAAGCACACTTCCTTGCAACTACACATGTATGTTATTTATCTCAAGGGATTTCATTTCCCTTTATGAATTAAGCTATAATTTGAAACTAGTTATTATGCATGCATCTAATCAATCATCTCCCATGTAGCTTCCTCAACCCAAAAGTGCTTCCATGCACTTTAAATTGCTCTATTTCTCAATTCCATTACATGAACTTATTATGTTATAGATATTAACTCAAGATTTGTCTCTTCCCAAGATGTCCATGGCTCCAGTGACTACAATCTCAACCCATACCCTCTAGGTAACCCAAGTTGTTATAGGGCTCCAGAGATCCTAACCTAACCGACAAGCTTTAGGGAACTGAATAACCAACCCCATTCACTTTTCTTCAACAAATCCTTACTTTTCCTACTGATTATCAACTGTCGCATATATCTAGGGAATGCTCTGAGCTACACCCCAAACTTCATGTGCCTCCTACACACTATAGATCTGAGTTCGAGCACCTTGATACAATGGACAAGTCCATCATCGCAATGGTTCTCTTCCATTGTCTTTACTCTAATGCTCCATAAGTTGAGATCCATGTCCTTGCTCAGTTTCATAGAACTTCTTATGAGTGGCCATATTTTTCTTCTCACCTGTACCCTGAGAGATTAGTCCCTTCTCGAGTTGTTTTCCTTTAGTCTTCTCATTACCCTTCAAATCGTGCTTGAACTTAGGCTTGCGCTTTGAATGCTCATAACAATGCTTCAAATTCCTAATGACTTCCTCCAATGACTGAGGCTCATTAAACTCAATATGGCATTTTAATGTTAATGGTAATCCACTAATGAACCTTTAGATCTTTGATTTCTCTTCCTTGAGATATGGCACATATCTCAACAACTCTAGAAATTTGGTTGTATATTCTTCATCTTTCATGGAACCCATCTTGAGCTCAAAGAATTCATTGGACTTTCCATCACAATACCTCTCAGACCAATACTTATTCCTAAATATTCTTTCAAATTCTTCCCAAGTCAACCTCTCTTCCATGATGCCTCTAACATGCTTGACATATTCCCACCAAATATATGTTTTCCCTTTGAGACTGAAGTTAGCTATCTTAGCTTTCATATTCTTAAAGTAATCATGAAGCCTAAAAAAGTTCCTCATTCCAAGCAGTCATTCCTCCCCATCTTCTAACTTGGTCATCTCACCATCAAAAGTAGGAGGCCTAGATTTCTTGAATTCTTCTGGAAAGTATCCCTTCTCACTCCACCTATAATGTTGTTAGCAATGATGGAAATTATGTTTCTCAAAAGCAAAGCTAGAATAAAATCCATGAGTATTATCCCTTCTCTCAGGTGTATACAAGAGTCTTCCACTCTTCATTATATCATCCATGTCCATCTTATTCCTTTTATGATACTTGCTTCCATATGCACCAATATTCCTTTCTTCCTGTCTATCTCCATGACTGATCCCTAGTTGTCCCTACTTCTACAAATTTGAAAGGCTCTAAAGAATAACTGCATTAACTACAACTGTCTTTTATTGAGCTTTCATAAGCCTTTTTGGTGCTTCAATCAACCTATCATTGTCTACCTTGAAACTTACAATATATGCCTTCAAAATTCTTGATTTATCTACTAGATCAGGAGAGTCTTGCTCTCCCTGTGTTTCAATTGACTTCTCCCAACCCACTAATGTTTGTTCTAGCCTATACAAGGAGTCATATGAATTGTACTGAAATATTATTCTCTGCATCTCTTGGCCTTCCATTTTCCTACAATATTCCATTGTTAGATAAATAGAATCATAATCAAAAGCATTGCCTCAACTTATTGTTAGCGAGGCTATTGAATCTATAGAGGCCAATTCAGATTAACACAATACAACCTCACAAACACTTCAGCTCATAAATGGATGTTAGAAAAAATAACAATAGATAGACAACATGAATGCATGGTAAACATATAGAAAACTAACATGCATTCATAACAATTTTCATTTACCTTAAGGTCTAGTGTTGTGAACCTTCCCTTATACCACTCTCTAACACCCCATCCCACATTTACTCATTTTTACAAGTTCACTATGGAAAAATGAGTAAGAGTTACTATGCATGACCCAAATTCCAAAATGTCATTATGGAAAAGGGGACCAACTTTCCAAACATATCCAACACTTACTGCAACACATAGGAACACCTAATCACACCATTAATAGCTTGATTCCATGCGTGATCTTTTCTTAAGTTGGAACTACCTTTTTAACTCAGTTTACCTCCCATCCACATGCATTCAGTCTTTTCCATGCATCCAGAAGGCTCTAGCCACATGGAAAAGTCATCCTACATGTGGCTAGAACTGAGATTCTCCAGTTCTGGTCTTGTGGTCACAGATTCAATGCCAAAATTTCAGGGCTAGACTATAGGCCACTACCTAGAACTCTCCATAACCTTGTCAATGATTATTACAAGTCTGCATAATCTATTATTAGGCTCAGCTATTATCCAATCTTGTCCAAAACATGATAAACACTTAGACAAACATTTTGTAAACATAACACCTATAGTTCATTGTAACAGCCACAAGTTAAAGTTTCATGTAATAAAGGATAATAAAGGAAAAAGAAGACCAAGGTCATGGGACACATGTTCCAAGTTGAATGGTGGGTAAAAAATCACATCGAAGGTCACTTGTGGTTTATTATGGCTATGGAAATTGGAAAAGGAATTGAAAATGACATAGAGGAAACAATTGGCATTTATTTAAGAAAATAAGGAAAATAGGAGAAAAGTAAGGTGGAGAGACACAAATTTGTATGCAAGGGAAATTAGAGGAAAAATGAAGGAAAATGATAAAAAATAGGAGACATCAATGATAAAAAGGAACCTGAGAATTAGTTGATATATTTTTCTCATTCTTTGATCAAGATCAGCTAAGGAGAAGGAATAATCACTTTGACAAGTAAGCAAGGAAATCAAGGTAGCGCAATAAGAAGCTTGGATGGCTACAAGTAAGGACAACGAGTAGTTGTGAATTGCAGCTAATAGTGTGCATGTGAGATTTAGCATGCTTGGATTTGAATGCATGGTACATGCATTGGTTTCTGATTTATGTTTATTGTCATTGGCATGGGATTTTCCTGGATTGATAATGGTTTCATCCTTACCTTGTCATTTCCTAGATAGAGATGGTTTTGTAGGTTTCCCACTTTTTTTCTTATTGGTGCTCAAGTTCCTAATGGTTGTGGGTTGGAACAAACACTCTAGAATCCCTAAAACATATTAGGTTGAGTTACTAGTTCTTGGAGCCATAGGTTGGGACAAAAACTCTAGAGCCCTTGGTGGGTTGAGTTACTAGTCCCTAGAGCTGAGGTTGGAACAAACTCTCTGGAGCCCTAGAAGGTTGTGGGTTGAGTTACTAGTACCTAGAGCCTTGGAAAATTTGAGTAGAGACTGTTTTGGTTGATGTTAGTGCTTTTCGAACCATACATGTGGAATAACTATGGTTAAGGGTTGAGGTGGTTTGGCCTCTGGAAGCCCTAGTTTGGTTTTGTTTTGGTTTATTCCAAGAGATCCCACATCCATGCTTGGAATATGGTGTGAGGGTGATTGGTTGAAAGAGAGATTTGGATTAGCTCAATTTATAGTCGGGTGGTATGTGGAATTCCCTGACTTGGTTGGAATTTTCATATGTTAATAAGAGTTATTTTCATACTATGATTTATGAATACTTGCATTGGTTATGATGTTGAATTATCATTGATTTTCCATGGTTTCTATGCTAGTATTTGTTGGTTAAGTGTTGGTTATATGATGTAATCTATCTATAGCTCTTGTCATGTTTTGATAAGTTATTGAACGTTTGATGAATTAATGGAATAACAAGTGTTGATGCATCTATGTAGAGAGGGCATAAATCCTTCTTGGTGATTCTCAGATGAAGGCTAATAGTTTATGATTAGATATGCATTCATGACCTGTACCTTACATGTTTCGCCATATGTTTGACAAAATGTATGTTATGGATTAGGCATCCTTGGGTAAAGTTATTGCTTAAATTTTGATTGGTTTAAATTTTCATCACCTTTGATTACATTCTAGAAAGTTACATAAAATTTTGGGTAGTGGTCTAGAGGCTACCCTAGAAAGGTGGCAAAAATCCCAGAACCGCATGCTCATAACTGCAAGATTTGGGGCATAAATGTATGGAGACAAGCCTATGAGTGTGGCTATAGGCTTCCTATTACATGAATGCAATGTCAAGGGTGTGGTTATGGAGCTAGGTCAGAGAAAAATGGTTACATCTTAGGGATTCATCACTTGGGGTGGCTTTCTAGCTTTTGAGTGATATGTAGTCCCTATGGGATGTCAATAAGTGTTCATTTTGTAGGCCCAACTTCCTTAACTCTGACTTGGAGATTGATCCATGTCATTGTGATTCTCATCTCATGTTTACCTTGGTGAGCTTGTGAATTTGGATAAATGTGGGAGGGGCTCATTACACAGTGGTATCAAAGCGATGTTGTAGCACTGGACCTCAAGGTAAAAGAAAATTGTCACATCAATTTGTATGTTTGGCATGCAGGTATGATGGTTAATGGTTTTTATATGCATTATTCTTATATGCATGCCCATCATTCTATTTTTATTGTGGTTATATGCATAATAGATGCTAGTTGAATAGTATGGTCATGTGCATGTGCATTAGTTAGTCATGTGTGAAAGTTAACTTGTTTTTATATGCATTGCGGTCATATGCATGATGATTATTGTCATTGTCATTGTCATTAAGTTCTTTATATTATTATGTATAATGTTAATCTAGATTGGCCTATGCAGATGGCTATGATATTCAGATATGATTCGATATACTTGTGATGTTGTGTCGTACCAATCTGGATTGAACTATGCAGATGTGATTGTTATGCATACATGTAAGTTGTTTATGAGTTTATCATGTGAACATGTTAGTTATTTACTATTATGGATAGCATGACCTTATTTATGTATGAGTTGATGTGCTTGTGAAGTTATATCATGCTAATCTTGATTGATTGTGCAAACAAGATAGCCTCCCCTGAAATACACTAACGTATGAGTTTGATTATGTTGTCTATATTTGGTTTATATAACATAGTATGTTTGTAGGAAATAGAATATCAGGGATGAAGAGCAGAGTAGTGGACTACAGTTCACATGAATCCCCTTACATTCCTGATGTGAAATATATGGAATGGGAAATGTCAGTTGAGAAACAAGGAAATTGGTATTATCTTGATTTAGTAGATATATGGAGAAGATTGAAGGTAGAGGTTAGAAGTTGGAAGGGAGACAATGAAAATTTGGCTGAGGCACAAGAAATACATACCCTGTCATGTATGTATGTATGTATGTATGTATGTATGTATGTATGTATGTATGATAGGTTTGTTAGGGATCATTCTTGATTATGCTACTATTTATATACGTGTGTGTGTGTGTGACAGGGTCATTGGGATCATTTTTGAGGAAGAATGATTGTTTATGCAGGTGAGTGGCATGAGAATGTTCTTGGTTTATGAGGAATCAATTGAGTAGAGTAGCTCTAATAGATCTATGAGGTTAGTATCATATGGATATAATTTTGATATTATTTTCTTATAAGTATGCCTATGTTTATGTCAAGGTAGGAAATGTTGAGGGATACATCAATGGAATAAAAGTAGTGTGTTATACAACATGATGGGACAAGCATGGATAGTAGAAAGAACCACAAATCAAAGACTTGGGTTTTCGATGCACACAGTAAGGCATGGGAAAGACACTAGAGGCAAGGTTGTATGATAGAGATAGTGTGATATTTGGATGTACAATATTGTTGTTGTGTACATATTGTACATGTGGTACTATGTTATGTGTATTGTGTAGTTGTTTTATCATGACATGTATTCATTGTGTTGTATTATGTGTATGTATCTATCTGGTGTTATACATTGGGTGTAGGTGTATGGGTTATGTTATACACCATGTGTAGGTGTATGTGTTGTGTTATACAACGTGTGTGGGTGTATGTGTTGTGATGTACATTGTGTGTATGTGTATGTGTTGGGGATTGATTCTCTAGATCCCTGGAGGTTGTGGGTGGAGCCTTGTAACAACTTGGCATTCTCTAGAGGTCGTGGGTTGATTTATTATTCCATAGAGCTTGAGGGTTGGGGCAAACACTTTGTATCCTTCAAATAACATGGGTTCCCTAGAGGTTGTTGGCTGAGTTATTATTCCTTGGAGCCTGCGGGTTGGGACAAACACTTTGGAGCCCTAAATAGCTTGGGATGAGACCAACCTTGAGTTACTAATATTGAGCACAAAGGCGGTATAGTTTCTAGATGCCCTTGTTGCTAATACTAAAGAGAATAGAAGGTAGTGGGTTCTTGTTAGGTTTGGAAATAGATCCAGTGTGTGTACGTCATTGAAGAGAGGATAAGGTATTGGGTGCTTGTTAGGTTTGGTAATTGTTTTAGTGTGTGTATGGAAATAACAAAGAAAGAAGGTAGAAGAAAAGAAACATTTAAAAGATATGTATCAGTATTTTATTTTAGTTTTTTATTATGCACATGACCTATGATTCTGATTTATGATAGTTGAATTTTTAGTTAATTGGATGTGATATTTTTATATATGATGATTTAATCAAAGAGCTAGTTTGACTTGATGTGATAGGAAGTAAACAAAATTTCTTGTGTACCTTATTGATGAGTTACCAATGAGGTATGGTTTCAATTTATTTCAATTCATTTTGAAGCTAATGGGAATTATGTGCTTGGTACAAGAAAGCATGGAAAATGCCCAGGTTTGGGTGGTTGGAATTGGCTACTAGATAATTAGTAGTAGTAAAAGGAATTGGAACATGCAACAATATGTTGGTAAACAAATTCAGGAGTGGGGCCATTGTGGGACATTGATACCCAATAATTTCCATTGATTTCCATGACCATGATATGGCTGGTATGATTTTGTTTTAGGTAGGGATATGCCTTGGTTTTTGGACTTTCCTATGTGAGGAAACCTTTCCAAGGGATGGATCACCAAGAAGGGGATGTCAGCGGAACTTGGAAGGTGTGTGCCTGCATGGAAGGGGGTGACCATATTGCTCAAGGGATTGTCTAGAAAAGAATGGACGACCAAGGAATAATTTCATTTTGTTCATTAGCATTTCCAAATGGAATCAGAAGCAAATTGGGAGTGTTCCCTAGAACAATGAGTCAGTAATTGTTCACTAAGAGAACAAGTATCGAAAGGATTTTAGCGTTGGACATTGTATGTGAACTCTGATTTTGGCAATGGATTATGTACTTCTTGGGAAGGAGATGAATCTTGGTACTACATTGAGGGTGGAGATGTGATCCCATAGATTCCCTTATTGTTGATGTAAGCATTGTATCTTTTTACTTGCTGGTTAAAGAAAATGTGCATATGTATATGTGTGTATATTATTGTAAATATTGTATCGAGTTGTGTTTATAAAGCTCTAGGGACAGTACGTTTATTTGTTGCTTGAAGAAAATGTGCATAATTATATGTGTTTTTTATTATAAATACCATAATGAGTTATGTCATAAAGCTCCAATAAGCGATGTGTTTGTTTTTCTTTTGGTAGGAAGTCATTGTAAATGTTGCATTGAGCTATGTTATAGAGCGACATACTTAGTATGTTTTCTTTTCAGCAGTTTGCTAATCATAGGTGTCATAGAATAGCGAGGATGGCGTTACCCTAAGGGGGAGGGTATATAATAGCCTAGGGTTAAAGTTTCATGTAATAAAGGATAACAAAGTAAAAATAGGATCAAGGTCACATGACATGTATTCCAAGTTGAATGGTGGGAAAAAATCACATCGAGGGTCACTTGTGGTTTATTATGGCTATGTAAATTGGAAAACTCATTGGCAAAGGAATAGAGGCAATAATTGGCATTAATTTATGAAAATAAGCTAAATATGACAAAAGGGAAGGTGAAGAGACACAAATTTGCATGCAAGGAAAATTAGAGGAAAAATGAAGGGAAATGAAAAAAAAATGGAGACATCAAAGATAAAAAGGCACTTGAGAATGAGTTAAAAACTCTTGCTCATTATTTGATTAGGATCAACTAAGGAGAAGGAATAAGCTCTTGGACAAGCAAGCAAGGAAAGAAAGGTAGTGCAAGAGGAAGCCTAGATAGCTGCAAGTAAGGACAAAGAATATTTATGGATTGCAGGTAATAGTGTGCATGTGAGATTTAGCATCCCCGGATTTGAATGCTTGATACATGCATTAGTTTATGGTTTACATTTTTTTTATTGGCATGTGAATTTCCTAGATTGACAATGGTTTCACTTTCCATTTCCTAGATATCCATGGTGTTGGGGGTTTCCCACTTTTTCTCTGATTGGTGATCAGATTCCCAATGGTTGTGGGTTGGAACAAATGCTCTAGAAGCCCTAGAATAGCTTGGCTTGAGTTACTAGTTCATGGAGCCATAGGTTGGGACAAACACTCTAGATCCCTTGGTGGGTTGTGTTACTAGTCCCTAGATCCATGGTTGGAACAAATTCTCTAGAGCCCTAGAAGGATGTGGGTTGAGTTACTAGTTCCTAGAACCATATACAACTTGGGTAGAGATCAATCTGGTTGATGTTAGTGATCTCTGGACCATAGAGGTGGAATCACTGTGGCTGAGGGTTGAGGTGGTTTGGCCTCTAGAAGCCCTAGTTTGGTTTTGTCTTGTTTTATTCCATGATATCCCACATTCATGCTTGGAATATGATGTGGGGGTGATTAGCTGAAAGAGAGATCTAGTTAACCTAGTCTATGGTTGGGGGCACCTTCATCCAGTGGTATCAATAAATAACATATATAAGGCCAGCCATATCTAAAGTGGTGAGGCACAGATTCGAATGAAAATGAGGGTACGTCGAAGTCCCTGACTTGGTTGGAATTTTCATATGTTAATAAGAGTTATTTTCCTATTGTCACTTATGAATAATTTCACTGGTTATGATGTTGATATTATGGTTAATTTTCCATGGTTTCTATGTTGGTTATTTCTTGGTTACATGTCGGTTATATGATGTAATATATCTATGGCTTTTTTCATGTTTCGATAAGCTATTGAATGGTTGATGAATGCATGGACTAACAACTATTGTTCCAGCTATGTAGAAAGGGCATAAAGCCTTCTTGGTGATTCTCAGATGAAGAATATTAGTTTATGATCAGATATGCATCTATGACCTATAACTTACATGTGTTTCCATATGTTTGACGAAATGTTTGTTATGGATTAGGAATCCTTAGGTCAGTTTCTTTCTTGAGTTTTGATTGGTTGGATTTTTCATCACCTTTGATTACATTCTGGAAAGTTACAAGCAATTATGGGCAGTGGTCTAGAGGCTAGCCTGAAAAGGGGGCACATGTCATGGAACTACGTGCTCAAAAATGGAGGATTTGGGTCATAACCGCATGGAGACAACCCTATGAGTGAGGATATAGGATTCCAACTGCGCGTATGCAATGTCAAGGGTGCATTTATGGAGCTAGGTTAGATAAAAATGGTTCTAGCTTGGGGATTGATCACCTGAGGTCATTGTCTAGCTCATGAGTGATCTTTAGCCCCTATGGGATATCAGTAAGTGTTTAGTTTGTAGGCCCCGCTTCCTTATCTGGAACTTGGAGGTCAATTCATGTCATTATGACACTCATCTCATGTTTACCTTAGTGATCTTGTGAATTTGGGTAAATGTGGGAGGGGGTTATTACTTCCCTCTCAAATTATTTGCAACAAATACCTATTATCTCATGCACTCATATAACCATTGAGTAACTTATCAGAACATGAACAAGATCCATAACAAGATCGCATCATATGATAAGATTGTACCATGCCTATAGACAACATTTTACTAGAATGAATCCATGACAAACCAGTCACAAAATCAACACACTAACCAATACTTGTGCTCATGGATCTTAGTAGGAAATAACTCATAAAAACATAGGTGTAATGCCAACCAAGTTAGGGACTTGCGTGTACCACCTAGCCATAGGTTAGGCTAAACCAATTTTTTTTTTTTTTATCGAATCACCCTTGTGAAATATTCAAAGCATAAATTGGGATCATATGGAATAAACCAAAATAAAACCAACTAGCGAATCCAAAGTTTAAACAACCTCCAGCCTCAACCATAGTGATCTCACCTAAACTCGTCTCGAGATCACAAAAACCACTAAAATCATAGTTGCATCAAGATTTATTTACCATAACTAGAGGAATTTTCCTATCTCTGCCCACCTGTCAATAACTTCCCATAGAAAACCATATCCACCCTCAACCCTTGGAATTTTCCTAAGACCACCTCAACTGGATCTGAACCCATTGGAAAATCTAAAGCTCAAACAAAATTAAAAATTGTTATACCAAGTCTATCCAGAAAATGGAAAAGGAAAGGTTGTACACCACTGCAAAAGCCTCTTACATATTTCTCTTTCTCTCCTTAATTTTTTCCCTTGCTTGTTATTGTCCAATATTTCTCTTGTGCTCCCTTGCTTTTTCTTTGCTTGCTTGCATCTTCCTTGTGTCTTCCCTATGTCTTCCTTTTCTTGATTGCGTCTTACTTGTGTCTTGCTTGTGTCCAAGTGCTTTCTATATCTTGTTGTAGTTTTCTCTCTCCATTTTAGTTTCTTTTTATTTTCATTTACTTTTCCTTCATTGTCCCTTGCATGCACATTCTTATCCCTTCATCTTCCTTTTATCCTGTTTTCCATTATTTCTTGAATTAATTGCCATTTATTGCCTTTTGCCTTTTCTAATGCCAATGACAATTTATATAGCCAATAATAAACCACAAGTGAATCCCAACATAATTTGTTTCCCCTCCATTCAGCTTGGAATACGTGTCCCATGGCCTTGGTTTTATTTTTTCCTTTTATAATGCTCATATATTACATGGAACTTTAACCCGGGGCTATTACATATAGCCTATTAGTGGTTAGGTTTGAATCCTTCAACTCTTAACCAGAGTTTCAATATGGAATATTCTAGAGTCTTCTTCATCATAATAACATGGATATATCATTTTGCATTAGTTATATGGGATGATGTGGCATCCTCTTGAATTATGGTGGACAAAACAAGGTCAACTTCTGAGTAGCATAACTTTTGCATGCAAACACTGATTAAGTTGATTCTTGCACCATTATAAATATATTTATGTGTATAATAGGTAAATATGGTGAATTTCTAACATAATAAAGATATACTTCCTAGAAAATCCATTTGACACCTCGAAAATCTCCCAAAAGGCTTCAAATCCCAATTTGCCAAACTGGGTCCTGCTTCCTCCACTTTTTACACTCCAAAAGAATTGATATGGATAAAAAAAAAATTGATCCAATCCAAATCACACCCCCCCTCCGCTTCCCCCGCCCACCCATTTTGGGATGTTTTTGGTCCCCAAATGCTTCAACAGAATGAGGTGAAAATTTTTCCTCCACCTTCTCTCAAATGTGCCATTTAGCTTTACTTATACATTGTCCTTTCGACCCATTTTTTCCAAAGGTAATGTTACCCTGATATCATAGTTCCTTAACTCTTTTATAAAATTGTATATTCTTTCAACTCTACCTAAGAATCTCATGCCAAATCCTCTACAGAAGGTAGGACTTGTTCCTCTTCATGATCTAACATGAAAGGATCATAGAGTTTTAAATTCTCTACATTCACAACTAAGTAAATACACATGTATGGGGGTAGACCAAGACTAGAGTCGTTATCTCCCACATTTTTTAGTATCACATAAGGACCATACCCTAGAGGCTTCAGTTTCGTATTGGGACCCTATAGCCTCCCCTTATTCAATTGTAACCATTATTTGTCTCCAACTTGGATGACTTCTCAATATTTTGTTGACCATGTGGCCTTACATTTTTCCAATGACTTATGTAGTGTTGCATGTACCTATATATGGATATGCTTGATCTTCTCAACAATTATTTTAGCACCCAAGGCATACCCTATAAGATCTTACCTTACTCATCCTTGTTGACCATGTGCAATATTCACAAGTCAAGGTGGAAACTATCCAAAAAAATATTCAAATTAGGACTTACAAATAGAAGTGTTGATAACTCTATTATAAGAGTGTTTTATATACAAAAAATATAAATCCCAAGTCTTGTTGATGGCCCAAAATGACCATTCAACATTATGAGGAATACCACCCAATTGGCAACATAAAGCAACTCCTTTTCCATTTGGAATGGTGGTTCCAACTAGTTAAACTAAGTCCAATTACCTTATCTTTATGTCTATTGGCTTATAGTATGTCTATTACTTTCCAATAGAGAAGAGGCATTAGATCTACCCTCTTGTAGAGCTCATGCAAGAAAGTGATCCTTAAGTTGATCTATGGCTCATCCAAACCACAACTAAAGTTTGGCTCTTTGATAATAGGACTTCTTATAAATTTAATGATTAATCTAAATGAAAACTAATCCTAGAATGCAAGCAAAGGGTGGGAAATCCTAAGCCTATCTCTATTAGGAAGATGTTGATCTAACCCAACTGAGAGAAAAGTAATTAAATGATTGGCATTTTAACATGCCTGGTTTTAGGTGAATATCTGGCTAATGAAATAGTTCTACTAGATGATATTATAATTACCAAAACATGCTTTGTTCAGAGACCTATTAATGGTGAATGATTAATTAATAACATTAGGAAATAATTCAATTAATGTCAATGGTAATTAAATTGAATTTAGATAATATATTTTTGAGTAAATAGCTAATCAGTATTTGAGTATAAGAGCAAAAGAGAAAATTAACAACCGATCTACAAAGCTAATGAACTAGACAGCTAATTCAAAAGACCTTCATCTTCACATTAAACAATAATGCTCAACATGGAAAACATTTTGCACATATCTTTCATTAAAAAGATGAAATTTGCATTAAAAATAATAGTATTTAAAATACAAATCCCAATAACCTTGATCTGAGTTTTCTCCCCTCATATACAACTAAAATTTCCTTACAATAGTGCTTCAAAATTTCTTCAGTGCAAACAAGAGGAACCCCCCCCCCCCCCCTCGTTCACCAATCTCTAAAATCCATATCTATAATTACAAATGAAAATTCAAACTGAGAGAATTGTTTGAGAATAAATTTTCTCCAACAAATTGATTGGCAAAAATTATTTTGCGTCTCTTGCTGGATAAATTCCATTGATCCAAATCTTCTCTTCCTCGTCTCCTCAACTGTTTTCTTGCCAAAAAACAATCAAAAGTAAATTAAATTGCAAATTAAAATCAAAATTACTAAATCTGGGAAAATCAACATCTCCAAAATTAAATAAATAAATAAAAATAAATATGAGCTTCCCATTGATCCTTGTAAATATATTTTTGGTTAAACAGAACAGATTTGAATGGATCTCTTATCAATAGAGGCTTTGGGCAAATGAAAATGAAAAAAATAAACTCAGAAAATTAGCTTTTGTACAAATTCGGAACTTAATTTTCTGCTAAATTTTAGACTTACTTACTAATTTAATCTGGTCATGAGAGCACTTTAGAGATGTTATAGATGAGTTTATCTATATAACGAGCCATCCTAGGCCGTATTTGGATAAGTAAAACTCAACTTATGAGCCTCCAAAGTTGAAGTGGCAAAACTGCTAGAATTCTGGAAAAATTCCTACCTAGGCCAAAATTGGACATTTTAAATTAAGAATTTAATCATATTTAACTACACAATTATTAATTAGTTATAATTACTAAAATTAATTAATTATATACAAAAAAAATTACAAACTAATTACAATTATAAAATTATAAATATATTATAATTCAAATTAATTAAAATAATTTAAAATTATTTAAAATCATTTGAGACACGTGTCAAGTGGCTATTGGTCCATGACTATGGACCTAAGTGGCTTTGGGAACTCATAAGAGTTCCCTAATAATATGAGAGGGAGGCTTTTATTAAAAATGAAGAGGAGGTTTTTATTAAAAACAAACTTCAAAGAATTGTTATCAATTAGTATTGGAGTATCGAGGAGTTAGAATATTAGAGGTTTCTTTTAAGGAACTCTGATATTCTAAGGTCCCGATATGCCATATTTTATAATAAATTAATATATAACCGTCTCATAATAAGCCCATGGAATTTTTGTAGTATTGGAGAATTTTGACATCAAATATTGGAGCTTTGAAAGACCTCGAGATTTTTTAATTGAAACGAAAGTTATGATATAACATGCCAAGGGAACATCAGAGGAGAAAGAAATTGGAGAGAGAATGGGAGCCATGAGGAGTGAATAGAGAAGGAGGTGAAGTGAAGTGAGCCTACGTGGAATGGTTCCCTTCAATCATAAACTACAGCCACTTATGTAAAAATCCTGAAATAATCAACTATAGCCACTCTTTAATTTTGAGATTTCAGATCTTGTGAATTCTTTTAAATTGGGATTTAGCACAGACTTTCAAAATCTGAAAACACCATAATTTTATTTGTTCTACAATTTGGTTGTGGCTATTTTGTAGGACCGTTAGAGAAAATTGAACTAATTAGTAAAAATTAATTAAGAATCAATATTTGCAATTAATCTACAAAAATTAAAATAATATACATTTTGTACATGTTTTAGCTGTGGTATTCAAAATTATCAAACTTCGAAGGAGTTACATTTGCAAACCATGCAACCAAATGAGATTAAATGAGTATCGATGGAAAGCTAGTGGAACATCGAATGCAATGAAGCAATCAAAAGGGAAATCTGAAGAAAATGAAAATCTAGCAAAATTGTAGGACACTTAACCAAATGAGAAATAGTAAAAGGAGATTTAGCCAAAATTTATGGAAAGAGTCTCCATTATTTGAAATAAATAAGTTAAAAATGGGGGTGTTGGGTTTTCACCTTAACAATTGGGGACACATGGGGAAGAACCAATTATCTCTGATTAAAAGATGATGAACTTCACTTAAATTACCCAAAGGTTAAAAATAATGGATTCAATAAAACTGTTAGACAATAAAACATTTCACATGTGTCACACATTAAATAAATTAAGCAATATAGGTTCAAAAAGGTAAGTACTCAAAGCAGAGTAAGTTTAGAATCATGAATCCAAATTTAGGAAACATTTATTTTAAAATTACCTCATATGAAAAATAGAAGAAGGTGCATATAGGAGTGCTTTGATAAATCATATATTCACCGCTGTAAATGGTCTCAGACATCGCTTCACTACCAGCAAGCTCAAACAGTACCCTGACAAAGTTATATTTTATTCCATACAAGTATAGCCCCTATGGATTTACTTGTATTTCCCATGCTTCCTCTTTTAATCAACCTTTTGATAAGCACATTTGCAATATTTACTTTATGATGTACCTAAGTGAAAGAGGTGGGATGGTAGAAGAGACTTAAGCTAATGGATATTTGATGTGGATGGTTACCAAATTTCCTTTGGTAGTCTAGGATTAGAATAATGGTTCCCTTCCAAAACCAATCAGTTGTGTGTTAAACATAATTTATACATGTATTTCCTTTAAAGATCCTGCCAAGATGACTAATCTTTGCCGATCCCACTTGACTTCTTACTCCTAGAGTGCTTCAATCTTCACTGTTGATATGTCTTTTTTAGATCCGACGAATATCACGTCGTATCACACACCAACTAGCCGAATGATCTCCATCATCAATCTATCCCATTTGATCCAATAGTTATCACACCATCTCACATGAATTCTTGCATGATCGATAACAGGTTGAGAGCGCGTGAGAAAAGTGGTTTTCCCATGTGACGTGTCACCAGCTTAGGTTAATCGCACGACTTGGAACAATACCATTTACCTCTTGGAAATACTGCCCATGTGCTAAATACATAACTTTAAGAAACATGGTTTAATAGAGGTTTAGCTTAATCTCAGAATAAAGCCTTAACTCTAATTGACAGTGATTAACATTAAAGCACATAAATGGAAATTAATACCCGGTTAGGGTCTAGAATACCAATCCGCAAATTCAAGATAATATCACACCAGGAATAATACACCACGCCAAACTTAATCAATTTATTCAATATAATAGAAATTACAGAGACTTGGCCCTCTCGGCTCGATTACAAAAATTTGTCTGACCTCAGTTTCTCTCTCAAATCCTATCTCTATGTCTCTCAATTACTCGCTTCTCACTATATCATTCCATCTCCTCTCTCATTACATTATTTTCCTTTCTTTTTTGGATCGAATCTTATCCTAACAACATTGACAACTCAAACTCTATTTTTTATCAGCTCAACTATTAAATCCCTATTCTCAAACTCTGATACACACCTTTCCTAAAAACTTATCTCATATTCTAAAACTAATACAATAATCCAATTATTACTATAATTGAGATAAAGATCAACTCAAGAGATCTGACCCTCTCTTACTAAAATTGATTTTAGCCACTCAGGTCAATGAAATTCATCTCATGTTAGCCACAACATGTGAACATACAATCACATTGCTGGCTAAGTCCGGATGCTGCTACATCAGACTCCTAGGAAAGAAAAGAATCATCCACCATACTTTTAGGGTTTACTCCATACTTCTGCAACTCTACTGTTGTCAACCAACTGGCATCCTCCATTTGTTGTCCCTTCCCTTTGACTAAATACTCAAAATAAACCTATCCTTTAGTTCTTTTGGTTACTCTTTTCTCCATAACAACTTCCACTTCCTTCTTGACTCTTTTAGGCATTTGTTCTTCCCAATCTATAGTTTGTTCTTCATCTTCTATAGGTTCATTATGTATCTATGTCTCTGTCTCCTTGTATGGATATAAATCTACAACATTAAAGATAGGTGATATTCCAATCCCTTCTAACAACTCAATTTCGTAAGTATTGGTTGAAAACTTCCTCACAATTCTTCATGGCCATATATTTTTCACCTTTAGTTTATTATAAATCCCAACAGGAAACGTTTCTTTCCTCAAGTGTACCATCACTAGATCACCCACTTGGAATTCTTTTTCCTTTCGCTTCATATCAACTCTCTGTTTGTATTTTCCACTACTTTCCTGCAATCTGTCCTTGACATCTTCTTGTAGTCTATGCATTTTCTCTGCAAACTATTTAGCCTTTGCACTTCTTGTCTCCTGTTTGCTCAAATTTCTGAGCTCATACACACCTCTTGGATTCATCTCAAAAACAATCTGAATTGGACTCATCACAGTACTTCGATTTGGAGTGTCATTATAAGCAAACTCAACTTGAGTAAGTGCTAAATCCCATTGCTTAGTATTTTGATACACTAAACTTCTCAGTATGTTTCCCAAGCTTTTGTTTACCACTTTGGTCTATCCATCTATTTGAGGGTGATATATTGAACTGAAACTAACATTAGCACATAGCTTCTTCCAAATAGTTCTCCAGAAATGCCCAACAAACTTTGTATCCCTATCAGACACAATAATTATAGGCAATCCATGTAACCTTACAACTTCTAAAAAAAACAAATTAGCAGTATGTGTTGCATCACTGATCTTTTTACATGCAATGAAATGTGCCATTTTAGAAAATATATCTACCACAACATAAATGGAATCATTTCCTCTTTGGGTTCTAGGTAATCCCAAAACAATATCCATACTAACTGCATCCCATGGTTGGTCTGGTATTGGTAATGGCTGGTACAATCTTGTATTTTGGCTTCTCCCCTTAGCATGTTGACATATCCTGCACTTTTCAAGAAATCTCTTAACATTAGTTTGCACCTTTGGCCAGTAGTAAAAAGCATTTTCCTGAGCAAAGGTTTTGTCTTGTCCAAAGTACCCAAATAACCTCCATTACATTTCTCCTTGATTATGTTTTCCCTCATAGAACATTTGGGAATGCATAGTTTGTTACCTTTAAACAATAAACCTCCTCGGATAAGATAATATAACCACTGGCTTCTATTATGAACTGTCGGATTGTGTACAACTACATAAATATCTTTAAATTCAGCATCATCTTTATACATATCAACCATTTCTTCAAATCCTACAACACCAACTTTTAATTCTTGCACAATGAAATTTACCCTGCTTAAAGCATCAACAACTTTGTTCAACTTACCACTTGTATGCTTGATCATAAAATTAAAACTCTGTAAAAACTCTACCCACTTGGCATGATTTTGATTCAATTTTGGTTGATTGTTTATAAACTGTAATGCATGATTGTCAGAACACAATACAAACTCCTTTGATAGCAAATAGTGTCTCCATTTTTTTAAAGCTTGCACAATAGCATAAAATTCTTTGTCATAAGAAGAATATTTCTTCTTATCTTCATTTAGTTTCTCACTAAAGTATGCCATTGGTCTCTATTCCTGACATGAAACTTCTCGAATTGCAACTCAACTAGCATCAGTTTCAACTTGAAAAACTTTTCCAAAATCAGGCGACGCTAAAACTGGTTTTTCTGTAATTTTCTTCTTCAACAACTTAAAATTTTGGTCTACTGCTTCTATCCACTTGAATGGTTGATTAGTCTCTTTGATTGTTTCAATAATTGGTGCACAAATTTGACTAAAACTTCTGATAAATCTTCTATAAAAACTTGCAAGACCATGAAAGTTTCTTACCTCAAATATGTTTCTTGAAATAGGTCAGTTCCAAATTGCTGGATCCATTTTCAAACCTTCTTTAGAAACTACAAACCAAAAATAGATTAATTCTTCTTTCATGAAACTACATTTCTCCAGATTTATCATTAGTTTCTCTTTCTGCAGAGTTCTTAAAACCAACTTAAGATGCTCCAGGTGTTCTTCCTTTCTTCTAATGAAAAGTAGAATATCATCAAGGTAAACAATGAGAAACTTTCCTCCATATTCCTTTAAGACTTCATTCATCAACCTCATAAATGTGTTGGGTGCATTAGTGAGTCAAAAAGGCATCACTAACCATTCATACAAACCACTGTTTGTCTTAAATGCAGCCTTCCATTCATCTCCTTCTCTAATCCTTATTTGATGGTATCCACTTTTCAGATCTATTTTAGTAAAATACTTTGACCCACTTAAACAATCCATGAAATCGTCTATTCATGGTAAAGGAAAATGATACTTGATTGTGATTTTATTGTTGGCTCTGGAGTCTGTGCACATGCGCCATTCACCACCCTTTTTTGGCCTCAACACTATTGGCATGACACATGGACTAAGACTCTCTCTGATTAATCCCTTATCCATCAGTTCTTGCACTTGTCTTCCAACTTCTGCATTCTCCTAAGGAGTCAATATGTAGGCTACTTTGTTTGGCAAACTTGCTCCAGGTATCAGGTCAATGTGATGACTAATACACCTCATTGGTGGCAATGGATTTGGCAACTCATCCACAATAATATCAGCAAAATCATTTAATAGAGTTTTGATTTCTTCAGGTAAATCATCCAAGTTTTTAGAAGTCAAAATTACCTTAAGCCTTCCTATGAGAGAAAAATGCATTTCTTCGCCTTTTCCAACTTCTTGCAACAGCTCCTTTCCACTCATCAACATAACACTATTTCCAGTTGTTGCTTTGTCTACTTCATCCTTTAATGGCAGCAATGTATGCTTCACTCCATTCTTCTCTAAGGTATGGGTGTTTCTTCTACCATCATGAATGGATTTTCTATCAAACTGCCAAGGTCTTCCCAACAATACATGGAATACATCCATTGGAATTACATCACATAATACCACATCCTGGTAAGTACCAGTCTAGATTTCTACTTTGCATTGTTCTGTCACAATAAGCTGATGTCCTTTTTGCAGCCATGATACTTTGTAAGGAGTAGGGTGTATTGTTTTTACTAATCCTAACTTGTCCACTATTTCTGTAGAAACAAGGTTATCATTGCTTCCAGTATCAATTATCACTTTACAACATTTTCCTTTGGACTTGCATGTAGTTCTGAATAAACTCTTTCTCTAAGTTGGTTCTCCTATCTCTTTCTCTGCTTTAAGCAATACCCTTTTCAATAACAAAGATTCTCCT
>APFE030008981.1:0-12104 GCA_000404065.3 Pinus taeda
ATACGCATGAGAAAAAAATCCTTCATTTCTGTTTCTGATTTGCCCAGATCGCACAGAGTCGCAGGGCAAAGAGCATACACAGAAATGAAAGGTAACATGTGTGGGGAGATGCCATGGTGGAGTATGCCTACATCATGAAGAATGATGTCAAGGAGGTGGCACCAAGGCCATTGGTAAAAATTGTGGTAGACTTTCATTGGATCTACAAGATCAAGCATGGAGTTGATGGGAGTATTAAGAAGCACAAGGGAAGATTTGTGGCCAAGTGGTTCTCATAGATAGAGGGAGTTGACTATGATGAGATGTTTTCCCCAATTTCTTGGCATTCATCTATCAAGGTGATTGCAATTATTGTAGCACAAATGGGGTGGAAGATCCACCAGATGGACGTGAAGACAACCTTCCTCAATGGGGTTATTGAGGAGGAGATTTACATTGAGCATCTGAAGCGATGTGAGACATGCATCATAGGCACGCATCTATGTAGACTTAAGAGATATTTATGTAGGCTCAAGTAGGCTCGATGAGCATGGTATGCTCAAATAGACAGTTACCTTCAAGGGTTGGGCTTCACCAAGAGTGAAGTTGAACCATCTTTACTACATTATTGTTGAAGGTGAACCACTTATTCTGGTGTTATATGTGGACAACCTGATTTTGAAAGGTGTAGGCAAGCTCATCTAGGAGTGTAAGACAGGTCTTGCAAGCAATTTTGAGATGAAGGATACAGGGATGATTTTGAAGAGATTTCCCATGCAGAATTGCAAGCCCGTGACCATGCCTCCAGTCACAATCTAAAGGAAGGTGGACTCATCCAGAAAATTGGAGTGATTAGATCCCACACTTTATCGACAGATGATTGGGTTGTTGATTTATTTGGTGATCATGCAACTAGATATATGTTTTACAATCAAATATTTGAGCTAGTTCTTGGTCGAGCCAACGAGAGTGCATTAGTTTTTTGTAATGTATGTGTTGATATATCTCAAGGGTAAAATAATGCATGGATTATGGTAGAGATAGGTTGATGAGTTAAGGCTTGACTAGTGCAGATTGGGCAGGCAGCTCCATAGATAGGAAGAGCACATCACAATGTGCATTCAGTGTTGGATCAAAAATTGTTTCTTGGTACATTAAGAAGTAGAGATCAGTCGTATTGAGTTCAATTGAAGCCAAGTACATGGCTACCAGTTTGGTAGGGTGCAAATTTATTTGGTTGAGGAAGCTTATCATCAGCTTGTTCGAGACACATTTGGAGCTTACTATGATACAGTATGAGAATCAGTGTTGCATCAAGCTCTATGAAAACCAAGTGTTTCATGATCACTCTAAGATCATTGAAATACTTCAGCACCATATCAAAGATATTATTCAAAGAGGCTTTGTTACACTCAAGTATGTACTAATAAAGGAGCAGAAAGCAAACATTTTTACCAAGGTATTGCCAGGTAGCATATTTGCTTACCTCCAAGAGAAGTTGGGTGAAGTGCAGAACACCTTCCTCTCTAAGACAGATTCTTGATTTGAGTAAATAAGAAGTGTTGTGTTTGTCTAAGTGCTAATACTAGTAGAAGAACATAGAATACTCCCACTTTAGCATAATATTAATTTATTTAACTATTTCCTATAGTTGGAATTAGGGAAAACTAAACTTTCCATTAATCTCAACCATTGAGAAGTAGATTAGGGTTGAGTTTGAAACTATAAGAGGAGATAGAGTGAGTTAGTGGCAAGTCAATTGAGCATAAGCAGGTGTGAGAGAGAAGAAAAGGAAGAGTGAGGGTTTCAATAGATCACAAAACAAAACATCTAAGAAAGATAAATCAAGTGAGGGTTGAGCATTTGTAGCCTAGCATAGAGGTCTATTCACACGTGTGGATCAAATTACTCGTTTGCATAGGAAATTCTCAAATCTAGTGCATAGGAAGGGAATTGACTTAATTGGAGAGTGGACTAGTTTCTTCTTTTCATAAACTCAGACGTTTCTCCCTTGTTGTAATTCTTTGAAGAAAATATTTTGCTGCAAAAGAATAATAAAATGCACACAATGTTATAGGTTTTCCTCCTAGTTGGGGTTTCCTAGATATAACTTGTGTTCTTTGGTTGATGTGTCTCTCTTATGATTTATTTTAAGTTGTGCATATTAAGTTACAGAACTCGGTGTGTTTGATTTAAGTTTCCAAAATATGGGTTGTTTATATTTTTACAATTAAAATTATAAATCAATTTACTAATTTTGAAGGAAATCTAACAATTTCAATATTCATCTTGACTAAAAGATTTTGAAATAAAATTAATTAGAGAGAGATATCTTATTCCATTAATAAGTTTTTATAATCATAAATAGAATATTTTATTAATATATATATAATATTATATAATATATATAATATATATATTATATAATAGCTATAATACTTTATTAGTGTTTTTCTCAAAATCAATATAGATCCATCTTAACTCCAGATCTACCAAGAATCTAGGAAGGGATATCTCAAGTGTAAACATTTTCTCAAATTTTACACTCAAAAAAAAGTTTGCATCTTGAGATATTTGATCCTCTCAATCCTTAATTACTTTAGAATAAATTGTCAAAACTACACCTAATCAATTTACCACAAATAGCATATTTAAAATGCCGATAAATACCATTTTCCACCCAATGTATTTCTAAAAGTATAATACGGAAAAAATGGAAAAAATAATAATAACCTTAAAAGAAATTAATAACATAAAATAATGACAAAATAATAAATAATAAACTTTTAAGAAGATTAACCATATTTACAATTAAAATTAGTTAGGTACTCGTAACATTAAAATTTTAGTGTGATGGAAGAAAATAGTTTTTCAACATTAAAAATGTAAATAAAGATTTGTCCTTTCTCTTAAAGGAATCAAAATGTATTATAAAATTTGATAAATAGTAAAACGTGTAATAGTGGGCTGAATATGATCTTTAAAATTAGCCTAGGTATATAAATTTTAATTTAATTTAAACATTAATTAAATTTTAAACATTTATAGCAATGTAGTGGTCAATTTTATCTGAAATTTTTGAAAGATTTTTGACCTCAGTTGGAAGTGCAAGTTTGATTTGAAATATTATATGAACAAGGGAGCCACTGCCGTGGCGGTAGTCCCTGCCGGGGTCTGCCACAACAAACAGCAAGCAACACGTGGCCTTCATGCTGGCGAGACATCACATGAGGCGGGGGTCTGCCACAACGAACAGCAAGCAACACCTGGCCGGCCTTCATGCTGGTGAGACATCGCATGAGTCGGATGTGTGCCGCGAGATGCCTACGTCGGTGACACTAGTGACACTGCTAGTGTCGTCTCTTACCGCTTCGTCCAATGTGGAATCACTGCTAGTGTCATCTCTTACCGCTCCGTCAAACGTGGAATCTGAGTATTTATGGGAGCAAAAATTTGCAGATATTGGAGGGAAGTAGGTAGTCTATTCACGGATCCAACGTTACTTTAGTCCGCCAATTTCATCGGAATTGGAGGAAGAATAATGGGGGAATTTGAAATTAAAAGTATTCAAATTTTGACATTATAGAGCAACTTCTTCTGTATTCTATTTACGTCGATACATCTCTTTTCGAGAGAACAAAGATTTATGTATATTTAATGGAACAGATTACCCGGGGATCAATAGCTTTATCAGATGGAATTTTTTTCAACAAAAAAAACCTACAGACTTTTGTTAAAACTAAACGCAGTTACATTTTATTTCTCTGACTTTTGTTAAAACTAAACACAGTTACATTTTATTTCTCTGTTCCTTCGTAAGCTCTATGATCATCATGAAATATCTCCATGGAAACTTGTCGGTCTTGCACTCTGTTTATCTTTCCTTTCTAAGAGTCTATCTTACAGTTAAAAAAGTTGTCTTCTTTTACATTTCTTTTTAAATTTACACTCGTATTTCACTAAGCAAACTATTGTAAAAAAAGACATCATACTAGAAAATTTAATAATATAAAATATTTTATAACATAATAGAAAAATATTTAATATTTTTTTTTTATATGGTGTTAAATTTAGAAATAGTACAAAATTTTAATTCAAACTAATTTTAAGATTTCATCTTCATAACTATTACCAATTAATTTACAAGCAACAGAAATTTTAATAATTTATAATTATCATAAAAATAAAATAAAAACTATCCCAAATATTCCAGAACCTAAAATACCGAGTAGTTTGGATAGAGTTATTTACTTGTGAAAATTGAAAGGGGTAGAAATTTTTAACGTGAAATAGACATTTGCCTACTCCCATAGTAGTTTGGATAGAGTTATCTACTTGTGAATATTGAAAGGGATGGAAATTTTTAACCTTGACACTAGGCGTAGGCTACGCATTTAATTCAATCAACTTGACCCATCATTGGCTATTCTTTGTACAGAATTTTCATGGTAAAGTTAAGAAGTGGTGCATAGGCTACGCATTTAATTCAATTAACTTGACTCATCGTTGGCTATTCTTTGTACAAAATTTCATGGTAAAGTTAAGAGCTGAGTGGTCAAAACAAGATAAAGGCGAGGAATAACTCACATGGAAAAGTAGAAAAGTTGGTATAAATACATACATATTTCTCATTCAGTCACACCCGTGAAAGGATTATTTATACAGAATCTTAGGGAACCGACTATGATGAAGCAATTTATAAATTCATACAATTAAATGCTTTCCAATCAAAACCAATTTGAAATGAAAAAAACAGGGTTTACCTGATAGTGTTTTGACATTACAGAGCAGCTTGTTCTGTTTTCTATTTACCTCGAAACATCTCTATTCGGTAGAACAGAGATTTATGTATATTTAATGGAACATATTAATTGGGGATCAATAGCTTTTAATTGCCAAGCAGGGGATCAATAGCTTTTAATTGCCAGACAGATTTTACTGATCAAATAGAATCAGATAAAATTGGATAATGAAAATGAATTTTTAATTTTATTTAATTATAAAGATAGAGATAGAAATAACTTTATACACTAATATGCACATAACCAAACACAAATACATTGGCAATCTACATGAACGTACAACACTACATAAACATGTGGCGTCAATCAATGGAAAACTTGTTGGTAAGCGTGTGGGGCTTGCATGAAGCCCACGTGCCCCTTCTAGCCGGTGTCTAGTGCAGGTGTTTCTAGCATGCGCAGATCAAAGGGTCATAGGGATGAATCATCACTATGGGGAGCTAACGAACCTTGTCAGGTCAGTCAGGTTCCTCGTCAAGCCTGCAAGAAGATAGGCGAGCCTAAATGGTGGAAGTGCAAGGCCAAGATTTCAAACTCTAGCCGAACTGTAGCAGAAATATCCAGATTCTTGGGTAAGAATCATGCTATGCTATCACCTACCGCTTGAGGTTGTGTCATGGCTTATAGTTGATTGAAGACCAATGCAAACCATTCCAAGTTCGATATTGTTTTGGTTGGATTTTGCCTAATCACATGCGGATATAATGAAGTTACATTTAATTGAAGATTAAGTTGTAAATATAAAGGTGCATAGGAGTCAATTTACCTGCATACAAGTTAAGAATCAGCTGAAGCTGAATAAAAATAGGCACTTACAAGATTTTGCTTATTTTGCATAGACTTCTTTTGTTAGCAATAACAATAAAGCCACGTATTTTGTACTAAATCCTATATATATTTCAACTCTCCTAAATTATTACCATGCTTATTTGAATGCTTTTAATTTGTTTTATCTAGTAAACATAATCTGAGATAACAATGGGTTCCTTTTAAATAGCCCTTATTCTAGCAGTTCTAAACCTGCAAAAGAAGTTGACTTCACGATCAACATATTTTGTACCTGTTTTACTATATGATGATATATGCAACCTTCATGAATATGTTGACTTTTTGTCATTTAGTAAAATTGCTTGACTAGGTAGAAGAGAAAATCAAATCACAAGTTGAAATAATTGCGTTAAGATCTGCATTTCGTCGAGAAGTGGTTGAATGGTATAATTAAAAAAAACTGGTAACAAACACGCCCTTGAACTGGGTGAACACATTAGATTTGGGTGAATAAATTAGAGCATGTAATGGACATCATTAACTCCGCCTTCTACCAAAATCTCACAACTTCTCTTAAATATCTATTATGACTATTGGGCTTTATTTGCAAGCAGCCATGAGACTCTAAGGAAACTCCTCACGTAGTACGACCACTGGGGAATTTCCACACTACTTTTGAATTACAAGCTCTAGTTCACAGCATAATACTCTAATAACTGGTACAAGAACTGCATTTCCAACTTGTATGTACCTATTAAACATACAACAAACATTAGAAGATAATGTCAAACTAAAATATGGTATTATAATACATAGTTCAACAAATTCCTTGAGTCCCATAACAATAGCTGCCAACTAATTTATAATAATCAGGCAACCCTTGTATGCAGGCATTTCCCGAACTGTGAGCACATGATCCTGTTCTGGGTGTAATATAACCTAAGAAAGAAAACAAAGTAATTTGCAATTCCCCTGTTAATGATTATAACATGGAAGGTCCACCCAGTGGTTGTTGTAGAGTATCTTGCGAGAGGAACACTATAGTCCTACCTTATAAAGAATGAAGAACAAAACTCGCTTTTGATGTTGCAAGTGTTTTGAGTCCACCGAAATCCATGCCGCCGAAATCCATGCCGAGTCACAGGTAACCTACCAGGGTGAACAGAAAACATGAATCTTAATCTGGCTGACAAGTATAGTCAACAGAAAAACAAGAACCAGAAACACATAGAGGAATTACCCAGCAAGGTGAGTCCTCGCTGCATCAAGCCTGTGAAAAATGTAAACAATTCAGTCGAACAACTACAACCTGTAAATAAATGACCGAAGATGTTAATGCCAAATACTCATTAAATAGCAAATGAAAAACCAGAGTAGTATAGACAGCAAAGCCACCGCCATACCTGTGGATAGGTTCTCCAAGCTATAGCTGCCTCTGAGAGGTGAGAAGTCAACGTGGGAATACCCAGTGAAGGAGGAGGAGGAGCAGGGCGACGGTTAACCGAACCATTTAAACGTTAGCAGCTTTTTTCGTGTTTATTACCGTGATGAAGGGAATGCAAGTGTTTTGGTACGAACTGTAATGATGTATTTATGAAGGCCAGGGAAGAAAACTAACGTGTCTCCGATATAACATGAGGACATAGAGAGGAACAGATGCATTGCATGCAGCGCTTCACTCTCCACGTCCCATGATTTCAAAGTAACTATTTTAAGTTTCATCAAAATATGCATTTTTGAATTTCAAACTGATTATCCTAAGTTCATGCAATCTCCCCGGCAATAAGAGCCCTAAGCTGAAAGTTTGGATAAAAGTTTGTTTGCAACCATATAATCAATTGGTCCGGCAATAAGACCTCGAACACAAAACTTTGGATAAAACAAAACAAACAACGACATGTTTATTTAAAACATTGGTTAAATGATTCTGTACGCCCAAATTAATATGAAATTGCATCGATATCGATCGCTATAGTCCCATGCTGAGGCAGGGACTAATAACTATAAGTTTGATTTGAAATCTTATAGGAATTTGTCACAACTTCAAAAGTCCTAAGAGGATTTTTAATTCATAAATATATTTTAAATAATTAAAATTTAAAATTTAGAGAAATTTATATTTACTAATTTTTTAAAAGTGTAGTATAAATGTTTTATGATTTTTCTTTCTTTTGGATATATTTCAAAACAAATTTTATTCCAAATTAAATTATATTTTTTTACCTTGATTGGGGTGTGAGCAGGTGGTTGGGACACTTTCAGGAAATTGATGACAAGTACCTCTGATTTATGTACCACCTCTCCCCACATGTGGGGTGGCCCTTGGCATGAGTGCATGCAAGGGTGGTGGGAAAGGTGGTAGAGAAGGTGGCAAGGTAGGATGTATAGGGGAGAATGATAGATAAGTGGCTGAAACTGGAGTATTGGCTCAAGGAAGAAGGATTTGGTGCAGGGGAAATGGAGGGTGATGGCATCCTTGGCATCAAGCTTGGAGCCCGACTGCAATTGTATATGGGTATGTTTTTTGGATTTTCTCCTCCATCGTAATGATGACCTGTTTGGGTTTTTGCTGGTGGGAGAGGGGTGAAGTAGCAATGTCAATTGGGGGGTTGAGAATTGTTGGTGGCAATGGGGTAGGCCACTGGCTATAATTGCTTGGTTCTGTGTCTATGTCTTGGGATTCCTCGGTACTGCCTCTGGCCTCTGTTGTGTTGACCCTATGTTGTCTGGTATGGAGAACCCAAGTGCAGTAAACCGTGGTTGATGTGGGGTTGGTCCTGAGAGGCATGTGGGTTGTGGCAATGAACGGGTAATGCGGGGAGGAGGGAATAATCAAGAAGTTGTATAGGAGTAAGGTCATACTACCATAGCTAATGCACTTTCTCTGCTACTGTGAAACTCTATTGTGGATAGGGAAATGCTGGATCTAGAGTAGAAAGTTGGGTATGAAAAAGACAATGACCTTCCTCAAATCTCGAGGGCTGATCAGAAAGGGTTTACAATTACTGCTTGGAAATCAGTTGGCCTGAGGTTGGGCTTATCTACTTGGCCTTGGCAAGGGAACACCTACTAGAATGAGGTACTGAGTATAGAGGTGTGGTGTGACAAAGGGTTGCAGGAGGTCGCCCCCCCATGAGGACTGGTTCTCCGGCCATTCTGACTCTAGCTCAGATAGTAAAGGATAGGAGAGGATCAAAGTGAGGTTGATCTCACCGTCAATGAAATTCAGGAAAGGAACCAAAGCCATATCATATTAAATTGTTTTCCATTAACAAATTGTCGCTGTGAACACGTCTCAAGAATTTATGATATGGCTCAACCTACGAAAAGTCAGGGATGAGGAAGGGGTTACCAGGTCCCAGGAAGGATAAGGAGCCAAGAACGTTAGAGCCTCTCAGAGGGAGAAAATCGGTAGAAAACCTTATCAGTGAAGCTACTAAGACTACTGTGAGGGTACTGATGAAGGAATTCGGAAGTTGTTAGAAGAATGGGAAGAGGAAATTAAGCAGGGAAGTGAGACTGAGGATGATATGGAAAATATGAGGACCCTAGTCCAGGATCGTGGCAATAATAGAGGAAGATTTACGCAGTTCAAATAGACGGTATACCTTTATTGGCTGATTAAAATCCCGTTGGGAAAAGCTATGGAACAGATCTAGGTGGGTATGGTGGTTTCACTCCAAGGTATGTTGAGCTACAAGCAGAAAATACAATTTCAACTCCATAAGAAAGACATTAGGTTGGATAGAATTGAAGACACATACCCTACACCCTAAAATTGTGTGAGATGCCCTGATTAAGAGAAAAAAACCCGACACCTATGGATTCAACCTCGAAGGAGTGTGCTTACTTTTGTTTTATATATTTATAGAAACAAATATGGAGTATGGACATGAAATAGAGACATATATAGTTTGGTTTGAGAGATTAAAACTATATTGTTTTTGGATGGCTTACAATGTAGATAGGTGGCCAACAGACTTGGTTTCCCACTTGGGAAAGTTGAGACCACCTACCCAATCTATGTGGTGTAAATTTTCCTATGGTTGAATAGAAAATGAAAAGGTCCTCCCAAGCTTAACAAAAAAAAAAATAGATTATATTTTTTATGATAATGAGAATAATTGTATTAATTGCAAAATCTATACCTTGCTCAATTGTATATAGGGAGTTACATTATGATTTTCTTTCGTCTTTAGTTAATCATCTACAAAATAGTCTTGAATCAAAATTATCCTCTAAAAGGGAATATAATTGATACCAAGCATAAAGGTGAATACCTTATAATAGAGCCCAAAAAATACACAAAACTTGCAGTACATGTAGCCTAGTGTCATCTATAGATTCCTTAACCAAAATTATTTTTCGAAGAGGAATACAACCAACACTAAGCATATATGAATTCTTGGAGGTGAATACCTTCCAATAAAGCCCCATTAAACAAAACTTGCAGTACATACAACCTACTTCAAAATATAATCCTCAATTACAACATGTTTCTAGATATCCACTTTGACTAGCAGTCCCCCAATTTTTTATTTTATTTTTGAACATAAGATTCATGATTAATCCACTAAGAGATAGAAGATAGTCTTAATTTACCATTAACCATCAACTCTCCAAACTTCAAATTGCAACCTTTGTTGGCACATTGATTTGCTTCCTAATTATTATCCCTTATAGTATGCTTGAAACTCATCTATGGGATATCTTTTCATACCTTCTTAAACTGATTTAGGAGATTATCTATAAATGTGTGTCTATGGGAAAACCTTTTGACCAAACATTGATTTTTTAAAAGGAGTCACCCAATACAGTGAGAGAAAAGACCTAAAGAATCATCTATGGGATATCTTCTCATACCTTTTTAAACTGATATAGGAGATTATCTATAAATGTGTGTCTATGGGAAAAACTTTTGACCAAACACTGAATTTTTAAAAGGAGTCACCTAATGTTGGAAATAATGCTTAATTAGTTATGTAAAATGCTGACAAAGTAGCTAGCAGATTTTGTGTTCACTGCAAAATTAAATCAGCAGATTGTTAGGGTGGTCAGTGTTGCTGGAAAGTGCTAGAAATTAGTTGTAATTCCATTAGATTTATTCGAGAGTTGATTTTAGTAATAGTTTTACTATTTAATAATGTAGTTAATAGTTGAATGTATATATGAGATTTGCAGCATTTTTTAGCTCACACAGTGACTGTGTTTTTTAATTTTTTTATCTATATTTTTTTATATGTATTGTTCTTCATAGTACTATTGGCTTCTCAATTTTCTTGAAATAATTCATTTTATATTCAACAAGTGGTATCAGAGGAGGTAAAATTGTTTTGGGTTAAAGTTGTATTGTTGGAATTTCGCCAAAGTTAATCATGTCGAATTCTAACCAGATGCTAGTTACATAATTTGATGGGACCGATTATGATTATTGGTGCATTAAGATGCTAACCTTTTTGATTGGAAAAGATTTGTGGGAGATTGTTGAATCAGGATATGAGGAGCTAGCTGATTGGAATGCTCTTACAGCCAATGAAAGAACAACAAGAAAGGAAGCAAGGAAGAAGAATGCTCAAGCTTTGTTTCACATTCAGATAGCTCTTGATAAGAGCTTATTTCCAAGAATATCAGGAGAAAAAACTGCCAAAGCTGCCTGGGAGACTCTACAAGAAGCTTACCAAGGTAGTGATCAAGTTAAGGTGGTCAAGCTTCAGACATTGAAGCAAGATTTCGAGAATTTGAAGATGCAAGAAGCTGAAAGTATCAGTGACTATTGTGTGAGAGTCAAAGATGTGGTCAATAAAATGGCTACAACTGGAGAAGCTGTAAGTAATGAAGTTTTAATTAAAAAAGTATTGAGATCTTTAACACATAGATGGAATCATGTTGCAATAATCATGGAAGAAAGTAAGGATTTAACAAAACTACAGTTTGATGAATTGGTTGGATCTTTGATGTCTCATGAAGAAAGATTGAAGGAAACTTTTGAAGCTGTAGAGAGCTTTTTCCTCTAAATTACAAATTACAAAGAATGAAGATGCAAGTAGCAGCACCACCAAAAGCCATCAAGGTCAAGGTAAATGGCAAAACCAAAATTATTCAAGAGGTAGAGGAAGAAGTGGCTCAAGTGGAAGAGGTAGTTTCAGAGGAAGAGGTAGAGGTAGATTTGATAAGAGAAATGTTCATTGTTACCATTGTAACAGGTATGGTCACTTTGAAAGAGAATGCAGATTGAAAGAAGGTAAAAATGCTAATTATACTCAAGAAAGTGGTGAGTATCCTCGAGATCACTTATTTTTATCTTATGCCAAAGGTGAAAATACTAGTAAAGATGTTTGGTACCTCGATTCTGGATGCTCTAACCATATGACAAGGAATGAGAAGTTGTTTTCAGCAAAGGATGGAAGTTTGAAATCCAAGATCTAGCTTGGTGATGATAAATCATTGGAGGTTGCTGCCAGAGGAGCTATGGAGGTCCAAACAAAAGAAGGTATAAAGAGTATTCATGACATTTATTATACTCCACAATTGAAGCATAATTTGTTGAGTGTTGGG
>APFE030008985.1:0-49920 GCA_000404065.3 Pinus taeda
CTGCAAAAAGAGTTCTAAGGTACTTGAAGGGAACTCAAGACCTTGGAATCAAGTATACACAGGTGGACGACTTCAGCTTGATTGGATACTCTGATTCAGACTTCGATGGAGACAAAGGAACTGGAGTATCTACTTCAGGATATGCTATGAGTCTTGGATCAGGAGCTGTCTCTTGGAGATCACGCAAACAATCAGTTCCAGCAGATTCCACAACAGAAGCAGAATACGTGGCAGCAGCTGAAGCAACAAAAGAAATTGCGTGGCTTAGGAAAATTCTTGAAGATTTGCAGGTAAAACAAGTACAATCAACTCCAATCATGATTGACAACACCTCTGCAATAAATTTGGCCAAGAACCCAAAGTTCCATGATCGTACAAAGCACATCAATACTAAATATCATCTGATCCGACATCATGTTGAGGCCAAAACAATCCATCTATGTCATTGTTCCACAAATGAGCAAATTGCAGACATCTTCACCAAAGCACTTGGAAGAGAAAAGCTTGAAAGATTCAGAACGATGCTTGGACTCACCAAAATCCCTTCAGATTGAGGGGGGGGGAATGTTGACACCTAATCTTCTGGAATGTGAACAGTCATCAAGAAGATGAACTGATCAGTCACATTCATGTGTATATAACAATAGCTACCTAATGAAATAATCGTATCAGTTTTTCTGGAGTTAATCCTGGCCTGACAAATTCAATTGGAAGCCGAACAATTAAAAGCAGTTTTCCTGTCATTCTCTTGTCGTATTCCTTCTGCCCTTGCGAGCTGTTTAGTTTATTCTTCATTAAGTTTGTCATTTCGACCTTTTATGCTCCGTCTCATTCGTCCAATCTCAGGTTCTCGCTCACTAATTTTCGGTTCAAAGGTTTTATCAGAGCTTTCCACCGCTGTTTGCAGGGCATTTCAAGTTCTCAGGGCGGAATTCGACCTATCTGTTATCTGCCAGGTTGGCATTAACTAACCCTTTACCCACATTTTTCGGATCTGCAAAAAGCCTTTTTAAATTTCTGTATTTCAGGCTCTGAATTGATCATGGTAGAACAATTTAGCGGTTAATTCTTCTCGGCCTTTACAGTCTGTAGCGGTAGGCTTTAGGGTTTTATTTTATGAAAAACATCTAATGCATTTTATCTTTAAATACTTGAAATCTTGTGTTGCTTTTATCGCTTAAGTGTTTGGAGTAATTCTGTTCTCTGTTGCATTTGTTTTACATTTCCTGTGCTAAAACGTGATGCAGATTCCTTCATTTCCGCAATCATATCTATTAACTTCAAAATCTCCTTATAAGATGCTCTGAGAATAGAATCTTGTGCACTTGAAACTGGTACCCATCACTTAGCGTTTAAGGAGTCATAGGAAAATTCAAAGCCTTCATGTAGGTCCCATGCAGGTCACATTTGGAATTGGATTTGCGGCAGAGTGCTTTGAAGCTGGTTGATAAAAGTGCTGGCCCATCTTGGTTGTCCTCACGCTGTCCTTGTGTCTCCCTGGAATTGGATTTGCAGCAGAGTTCTTTGAAGTTTCTTGTTGATAAATAAAAGTGTTGGCCCATCTTGGTTGTCCTCACACTGTCCTTTTGTCTCCCAACCCAATGGCCTCTCTGTCTTTAGAGTTATTGTTCGGGGTTGTTTCCTCTGGAGGTATGGGAGCTAGGGCTGCAACACGCAACTCTTCTTTGGTGGCAGAGAAAAATCCTGAATCTGTTCCCCCATGAACCAACGAGATGACGACATGCCAACTCTCCAGAAGCTATGGATATGTGAGGGGTTTGAACAATGATTTTTTTTCTAAGAGTGGAAAAACCTATCATAACGCAATTGTCATAACTCAGTTATCAAACCAGCAGTGACCACAGTTACCTCTTGCTACTATCAAAGTGACGACAGCTATCTCTGGCTACTATCCACTAATGCAAGGTGACTCGCCGCCGTTATTAAAAAAAACCATGACACCTAGAATAACCCGCTCGTAGTCTGTAAGGTGGCAAGCATTCACTCCTGCCAGAGAGATGCCTATGAGTCTTGGGCTATTAACCTGTTTCTTTATGTCCAAAAACACAAGCTCTTAGACCATTAACCTGTTTCTTTAGGTCCAAAAACACAAGCTCTTAACCAAGCAGTAGTTTTAGCGCCCGAGGGGGTTTGAACACTGATGTCCCTCCAGTACAATGTTTTTTATTTTCTTCGAATATTTTATCCACATTGTAGTGTAATTTTTTTGTCACCACGGGCAGTATACCTACTTGATATGTAGAATCGACCAGAGTAGAATAGCTTGAAACTGGTTATGACTATTTTATGTGAAGGCTGCGGTCTGTGTTTGTATTACACCACTGACCAATTCAACTACAACCCTCTCCTAATGCAAAACATAACCATCACTGCTAAAAAATAATGTTACAAATACAACAAAGGTATATACAATTGTTTTCTCTAAAATGCAAAATTGATCGCAACTTAAGCGTTTGCTCTTTTGAAATCCATTTTCCAGGTTTACATGAACGTTGAATTATCAAAAATGTCCTCAAAGTCTCTCAACCTAGCATTGTTCTATCAAACTGTCCTGAAAGTCTCAAGTTAACGGATTTTGTCGAGGTCTCTGTAAATATTTTTGTGCATATTTATATTATTAATGAAATTCCCTAGTACAGTAAAAAATGTGCTAGATGCATCTTCCAAAATCCATCCCAATATATACTTTAGCCAAGTGTTCACCAATTACAAAACTGTCCATAGATCTACTCTACTTTTTGTGAAAAAGGGTTGTTTCAACCTTTGAATAAGAAAATATTGCATCAATTCTACATACAGTTGCAGGAACGCCGCCACTTTTTGGAGCTCCCAAAAAATAGAATTGAACAAAGGCTTATAATTCCCAGTTATTTAGTGGATGATTGTCCCATTTTTAACGGAAATTATGGCATTTACACAATAAAATAATGAATTATGTTTTTTTAATGATAAAATAATGATTTTTTTTAGTTGGCACATTTCTACATAGAACTTCACAACGCTGCATAAATTTTATTTGGAGATGTCATCTTCATTCAACTGGCCAGACAACCAACATACTATAATAATATAATTTATTTAATAGAGGATTTGTAACGGATACTTCACAAACAACTTCAAATGCAACAATTTCTTTTACAGAACATGAAAAACCATAAATATCCCAATACTATATAGTATATACCCATTTCATATCCACCACAAATTAATAAATATATTAAAACAAACAAAAAAATACCAAGGTATCTTCAGCTACGGAGACAGCGAAACAATTAACCCATGGTGTTACTCGAATAGAAAAATACTTTCATGTAATTCAAATATTATTGAAATTTTGGAATGATCAGAAGCAACTGTAAAAATTTCCAAGACAAAATGTTCGCATTACAATGACAATATGAAAACTAAAGAACAATCATCTGCCAGTTATTTAAACTCAATGCCTTAAAATTCCACAGGTTACAGAAGGAATCACCTACTGTTCACAATTGCAACTGCAAAGTGTTATCGTCTTCATATAATTAAGAATATTTACCTAGGTCTACATTATTCAAATGCAATAGCTGCAAATGTCAATGAGGTAATTGATTCAAAGGCATCACTGATCCCTCTACTGAGAAGCATAATATGCTCTAAAATTAAGTTATGATATTTTCTTTTGCATAGGCTCCTCTATAATATAAAACAAATAGGATCTGTATCATCATTAACAAGATTCAATACAGACAAAAGAAACAATTATCTTGAATAGCTGCGAGAACATCATGTCAAGCAACACATGAAATTGGCATTTACACTGACATTCCAAGCAAAACTACAACAGAAAACCACCATTGTGCTTGCCAATACATGCATAGATTTGCAAATAGCTTTCAACGGATCTTCTAATACAAGTCACTAATCAAGAGAAGATGCCACCAAGCTTCCTAGCAAAGTCGTCGTCATCATCATCTTCTAGAAAGTCTTCATCTTCTTGCTCATCTTCATTCCTTTCCCACTCTTCATTGTCCTCATGCTCTGCATGTTCCAAATCATACTCTTCATGGTCAACATCTTCATCTTCATTGCTGTGAACAACATCATTCATTACTGCATCTTCCTGTTCATCCACTACAACAGGGTTTGCTCCATTTGAAAAGGCCGATGGTTTGTCTTCTACAAGAGTATCCACGTCATTGGATGCCTTAGTGTCATCCACCCCAGGAGTAAAAGTGGGCAGTTCAGATGTATAACTGTCACCAGCTAGAAGTTCTCCCTCTTCAACATCTTTTTCAGGTGGTAGCAAGCCATCATTTCCCTTGCTCAAATTGAAACCCTAAATGGCCTGACCCTACCCTTCTGTAGGTATACTTCCTTCATTGTCACCATTTTCTTGAGTCACTTTCCGTTTTTTCTTCAGAATATCACTTAATGGCTTTGGAGCCTGAAAGTCTTGTTCCCCACTTGAATCACTAATTACCTTGCCCAATCTCATATTCCTTTCTTCCCAGGGAAGATTTTGTCTGTGTTTGTCTGGACTCTTCATAGAGGGATTCTGTAAGGTTCCATGCTCTGTTAATTGTGCAGTAGAAGGTTCTTCACTGCTCTCACGATTCTTTTCTTGTTTGATTTGTGAAAGAGTCTTAGGCCTTGCAAAATTTATGGCATCTGTCCTTGTTTCAGTGTTCCTAAAAGTTTGACCTCTAGGTACCCTGGATTCTGATGAAATAGAACCATCTGCAGGCATTCTACCCCTCTCCTTTTCACGATACTTGCTTCTGAAATGATCATTTAAGCCTCGTCTGCTTGGTTAGCTTCTGGACCAAGCCCTCTCTAACTTGCCTTCTTGATCAACTTCTATGTTGTCAGATGGCTCTCTTTTGAAGCCACTAGCCTCTACTTGAATCTTACCCTGCAATCGCCTACTACTGTGATTCATACCTTGCCTTAACTGATCCCTGTATATATCTTGCTGTCTACGGTCATCATCTTGTTGCCTAGAGCCATGGCGAAATTCACCATGTCGACTATCCACATGCTGTCTCTTTGAGGGGCTATCCACTACTTTAGCCTCTCCAGCCCTCCTACGTTTTGAAATCCGGTGGCAGAGATCCTCCATATTGTTCCGTTCAGGATCATCTTCACTAGATAAGGACCTCCTTTCTCGCACAATCGGTCTCTCTAGAACCCTGTCACAAAAAGCATTAGCCTGCTTTCAGCCACCACGCTCATATCCCCTGTTTTTATATGGTTCATAAGCTCCATGGTCATACTGAAATTCAGCATCATAGTAGCCAGTTCGGACAAGCTCTTGTTTGTTGTGCATATTTCTTTCTTGACCATTGATTGCATCTCTTCCAGATTCCATATCATGTTTATAGTAATCAACATCCTCCCAGTGGCTTAGCTGGTCAGGTCCATCATCCACAAGTACATCAAATCCTCGCGATGATCCACCCAACAAATCCTCTGATTCTAATCCATTTTGTAGTCTCTCTTCTGGAGCATGAGACGGGCGTATTCGAGACTTATTTCTTGAAGCATCATGTATCCTTTGTCTTGTAGGTTCAATCTCTGGCAAAATTTTTTCGACTTCATGTGGACTTCCCTTTATATAGGTGGGCTGAGATCTTGATTGAGAGACATGTCTAGCTTCTGGTTTCAACTGGGCTTCCTTGACATTATTTGACTGCAGTGTTAAAGGATTGCCCAAATGCCCTGCTTGGAAGTTATTGGATTGCAATGCAACAGGGTTACTTGACTGTGACACCTTGAAGTTATTTGCCTTTGCTACCACAAGGTTTCTTGACTGCATTGCTTGAAAGTTGTTTGACTTCAATGTCATGGGGTTGCTTGACTGCATTGCATTAGGATCAATTGATGGCACTGCCTTGGGAAAGCTTAAATCAGATGGATGTTTTCCATCTTTGTTGCTTTCAGTTTCATTCACTGCTTGTTTCCCACTTGCCTGAGGCTCTGTAACTGCTGGACTTGGTTTTGTTGTCTTTTGAGAAGTTAGATTAGCTCCTGAAAACGGACCATGCACAAAAGGGAACTTATCACCCTTTACACAATATCCCTACTGGAAAAAATAGCAGGGAACTTTTGGTTTGTTTGCAGTGCCAGATGTCGGTAACGATGCTGAGGACGATGGTGGCACTGTTGCTGGTGTTGGTGCTCCTGACAAGCCATCTATTGGCTGAAACGGAAACACAAATACACAAGTTAGTGTCATAAATAGATTAAAAAAATTTATACAAAGAAATATTTATAGTCTTCAAAATTACCAAAAGACAGACATACAACAAGAAACAACCAAAATAGGTCACAACCTACAAGCCTATCAGAAACACACACTACAATTGGGTTTATTTATTAGAGATAATGGGAGAGAAATTAAAACACCAGTAATTGAGTGCACTACTTGGATCTATATACAAACATTGATGCAGAAATGAATTTATAAAGTCGTCAACACAAAATAATAATAATAATAATAATAATAAAGTACGAGGAAAATAGTCTTGACAAACCTGTATGAATATCAAGAAAATTCCTATTGAAAATGTGAAAAGAATCCACAACCACATAAAATACAACATGACAAATACAAGAAAACTAATGCCCATAAAAAAAACGCAAACAATAAAGAATACAGTCCAAAAAGAAAAACCTGTGGGACTTTTAAGTTAACAATTTTGTAACTAGAAAAACAAACCAGATGAGGTGATAATACTGCACAACAAAGGGACATCTACCATATTAACAGATAGGCTGAAGGGATCCCTGATGAGTTGAAGAATAATTGGAAGGGCCAAGAAGGTGCAATGAACAATCATACTAGAAATGATCGGAATAAAGATCATTTAAGGGATTGTCAGAGATTTCATCGAACTGTCTTATTGCTAATGGACTATATTACAACGGAAACTTCAGTGTCAACCTTTTCTAGAAAATCTATCATTAATGCGACTTAATTAAAAAGTTCTTAATAATAAGAGAAACTCACAGGATGTCTAAAAGCGCAGGTAGGATTTAGACAATTGCCCCCAAGCCAGTACCAGCAATCTCTAGGATTGATCCTGGCACTTTCACTGTGTCGATATTCACAATCATTACCCTGCAGAAAGGCAAAAGCTCTTAGTACATTTCAAGATTTTTATGAGCAAATATAACACTAAGTTACTAACAAAGCTACCTCAATTAAAAACTTAGAACATAGATACCAAGCAATGAAAGTCTGTATAAGCATGGTATAGTTACAATCACTAGGATTTTACAACACGCAAAAAAATCACTTATAAATAACCAATAGTTTCAAGCATCCATTTTATCCTGCAAATTCACTAGTTTCAAATTGTACATAATTCTGTTTCATTTTGTCTACCTCTGTAACGATGACTAACTAAATAATCACAAAATAACAGTGCATAGCCAACCAAATAAAATTCAAAGACAATAACAAGAAAAATAAGCTCATTATAACCACAATCAAGCAACTTCTGAAAATATTCCAGACACTTAACACTCTTGAGATGCATGAAAAGAGTCTATAGGACCTAGATAATGTAAGGGCCACACAATTTCCACTGAAGCATCCACTTGGGTTAGCCTCTATGTTTTGGATGATTACACAATAGATAAAATTGGCTAGCACTTATAAAAATTTCTATCTAGCCAGATAGTCGATGCTCAATCCTACTTTATATTTTCTAAGCACAACCAATAACTCCACGAGGATAACATGATCCCTATTTAGCAAATACACCGGCTGCCCGCTCAAATGGCTGGTACCTATAATCATAGCTCTGTATGGATAAAAACTAATGACTACGAGTTACGTTGGCTCTATACGTTGATGACAGTTTCTTTAACTTTGCCAACAATCATTGTACTCTAGTATAGAATGAATGGACACTGGAATTTCCATCATCCAGAAGATGGAATCTTACCCAAGGCATTCACAAAAGTTGTTGCCAACCCACAACTGGTTGAAAATAATCTCTATTATCATAACAAACTTTATGCCCATAATATGCACAAATGGTAACACATGATACATCTCCCAAACCAACGGAGTCCAACTAAAGTCTAATCTGAGATCCTCAATTGTCAACACTTCATACATAAAAAAAACTTGTCTGTAATCGGCCTCTCTTTGCACCTTTTGGGGAAATTACTAGTTATATTAAGTTACTTGAAAAATTGGTCTCCTACAATGTATTTTAGGTATCAGAGGAGAGAAACAGTTATTTCCATTGATTGAGGAATCATTTAGGCAATTTTAGTCTTGTAGAAAAGATTCGTGTTGGTTCAGCTTGGGCCCGAATTTTTTTCGTTGTCATCTAATTAATGAATGCATTAGGTTGACCATAACAAAATATCTATTTTCAAAATAAACATTATCATCCACCCTTGCTTTCAACAATGTCCATTCACATGTCGCTATTCTTCCCCACTCTATGCCTTACCACTCTATGCCTTACGACGTTTCCTGTGCAACATAAGGCGCAAATGCTAGTTATGAGGAAGTCAAGAAGGTTTGATCAAGTCTTGCTAATTGCACCCTTCTAAAAATAACTTTCAAGGTAGTGTGGTTAAATTTCACTGGTATTTACTTAGGACTACATCTTGTTTTCAACATGGAACTATTTAAACCCCACTGATGATTAAATAAAATTAATGCACACACACCTAGAGATCCACAGGACATACAACCAGGTTCTATGACTCCAGTGACTAAATGTCAAATCATGGAATCTCATAGAAGATGGACCAAGTAGTAGGAGACATTGTTATACAAATTTATGTAGGTAGAGCAATTGCCATATAAAACCTAGATGCTTAATATTAGATTAATCACGGATTCACAATGTAAGTTTCCAAACTTGTATAAATAAGTGATGGAGAACCTAAACTCTTGCCCCATGGATGAATGGTCCAGGAGGATGTAGGAAGGTGAAACAGTTTTAGACATGCTAGGATTTCATGCAACCACATAAGTTCAAAAACTACGCAACAGGAGGATGTGAGCTTTTCAATGAGCACTATATTGGCTCAATTGGCCCTCTTACATAGAATATATAAAGGTTTTATATGTTTTTGATATAAATATAAAATACTTCGATATCAGTATACTAACAAAGAACCTTATGAATTTTGCTAAGTATCTGAATATCAGTAATCCAAGAATATGAATCAACATTATTTTGTTGATATCCGTGACCTACCAACACAATTCATTGACAAGCCCCAGTCACATCTTATAAGCAATCGATAATGCCAATTTGTGGACATAATTGGTAAATGCTTAGTGTTATTTTTTGGTAGTGTTGTTGCACAGAATGTCTAGGAACCGCGACAATGACTCAAATCGGGGGTTGTCACCCTGATCCCCAATCTCTTTGTTTAAGTTATCTCCCAACAACTGACTAAGGGGGGTAGACCCTACGGAAATGGAATGAAGGAGAACTAGTTGAGAACCAACCAATTCGGGAGACACAGTCAAGCGACTAAGTACTTGTTTTAGATTTAGCAAGACTTGTAGGATTCGATCAAATTTAGACGATTGATACCAGTGCCTCATGGAGTCAGCTATCTTGCTAGGAAATTTAGGACCAAGTAATTGATGAGCAACTACTGCTTGGATGAATAGCTATCTTATATGAAATGCAGATCCTAAAACTAATGGGAGATGCAAGAATCTTGGTTACTTTTAGTTAAATCCCTATCTAAGTTTTAACCCTTCGATCATTTCTATATTGAATCTAATTTCGTAGTAAGTGGCAGAGAGAAGATAAGGTGAAACACACTAAGGTGTGATGAACACGAATGTGTGATTAACGATACCTCTCTTGAAAATCAAACATACCCAGTGCCTCCGGCGCTACAGAGAGTTGTGGCTCTGATGACTGCAATGTCACCGTTTTGAGTACTATTAAAATCAGACTTCTCAAGCAAAGATAGGTTGGTACCTATCTTTCTATCGACCAAGTTTATGTTTAGAAGTAAATTTTAATTATGCAAAGCTAACTTAATATGCAAATGCACGAGATGATTAGAAGATGAAGCTAGATTCAAGAATTGAAAGCGCTCATGTCATGATTTATTTATAAGTTATATGTCAAATCCCTTAATCGATAAAATAGATATTCACTTCACTAGACAATGATTGAAAGATAATTTTTTCAGCAATATGCTTAAAATATCACAATATAATGCCCAAGTAAATCACAATTTATCTAAATTCTTTTCGATGCAATTATAGCTCAATAAATACACAATTTTTCAATATCACCTTCAAGACAATGTCAATTATATGGATGCTAAAAAATACTCAATTTAGGAAACAGAAGATATGCAATTTACCACCATTCCATGAAAGAGTACTTAACAATCACTTGAACATTTTTCAAAATTTAATATGCAATAAACACCCAATAATTTGAAGTAAATAGAACCATGCATAAAGTTAATTAAATGACGAGAAATCTCAATAGATGTTGAGCACAAAAGTATTCAAAACCCAATGATTATGAAACTTGGCATACAAAAGACTTAAGCACTTAAATTTGGAAAATTTTTAGCTTAAGAAAACCATGAAATTAAAATGCTAAACACTTCAAGCAATTCTGAAATTAAAATAATCTTCTTAAGTGACCCAAACCCATAAAATTTCCACTATAGTCAAAATTCAAAGATAATTTAAAATATTTAAATGTGCCTTCACTATAGAAGAATTCTAAAATTTAAATTTTACCCCTCAACATATTTCAAAGATTTAAAACCCCCACAACTTTTATCACAAAATTTGAAATAACCTAGATCTTGAAATTTTATGTCATATTTTAATGTGACAGTGTATAAAAGGTTTTTTTTTTTTTTTCAAGGGGAAAATGTTTTAAAAAAAATCAAAAGGTTAATTAAACTTTTTGTAATGGGCAAAAATGCCACATAAAAATTTAATTCGAAATGAAGAAAGGCATGAAGGTAACCCTTTTGAATTTTTTTTTTTTAAGTTTTAATTATTTTAAAAGGTCAAAGACATATATAAATATATATATATATATATATATATATATATATATTGAACGGAAAGTCAACTTAGGCCAACAAAAATGAAGCGTAGGGTTTTGAAGGGAATGACGGCAAAAGAGAAAGCATTGTAGGTCGAGGAGCGTAAAGGAGGCATATGCGATGGGGAGTAATGGATGTAGGCAAAGGATTGAGCTGCAAGGAGAGGAGCAAAATGGAATGCAAAAGAGGAGTTGAGAATGCAACGTAGAGGGAGAAGAGAATGTGAAGTAGAGGGAGTTGCGAGTTAAGAAAAGCGAGGGATAGGTCTGCGAGGAAGAAGGAGTTGTGGAATGCAACGTCAAGGATGGAAAAGAGGACAAGAAGAGGAGTTGTGAATGTATGCAGAAACTGCGTGAAGAAAGGGCCGACGCAAAAAGGAAAGGGACATGAGAAGAGAAGGGGGACGTGAATAGGAGAGAAGAGGGAGTAGCAAGGATGCAGAGAAGGAGGAAGAGGACATTGAAAAAGGATTGTGAAACAACAAGGAAGAGCGCGTAGGCTAGATCGAGCAACGAGGAGGGAGAATAACGCAGGCAAGGAGATCGAGGCTATTGTAACAATCAAGATAGTAGAGGAATTGAGGGCTATCTTTGGCCCAAAAAGTAAAAACAAAATTAACCTAAAATAATCTCGACCTGACAATCAAATTTTACTCCAAACTATTGTAATTTTCCCTACAATTTATCTCAGAAATTTGTAAAAACCCCGGATCTGAAGTTTTTGCTTAATAATTTGAAATGAATAATCCCTGCAAACAAATATTTTCTAAGACAAGCCCTTTCCCTCTAGGGCCTAGATCTGTAAATAAAATTCCTTGAAAAACCTTCAGATTTGCACTTGCAAAATGGAAAACAAAAATACGCAGATCCCGATATATACAAAAAATAAATACAACCACAAGACCCAAATAAAAAAAATCTCAGATTTATATAAGATAATGACAAGCCTATACAAATGAGTCATAGATCTATCATATCTGAGAAGTATGAGTCTAACTCCGCTCCGAGATCTAAGGCTCTTCTTATCCAGATCTATCAATTTTTTACAAGTTAGAAAAGATATTTAAAATTTTTAATGAGGTACTAGCCCATAAACACCATGCACAAAAATAGATCATTAGATAAATATTGAGGCTTTGATCAAGTAGGCTCTTTAGAACTTATGCTTTGAAAGTCGGTTGGTCCAATCGAGGACTATCCTCAAATTCTTAATTAAAATTCGAATGATCTTCTGCAAACACTATATCTAACTGTGAGATCAAGTAGATAAATAAAATAACAATATAATTCTAAAGAACTAGAGATACTCGCTAATTCAATCATATAAAAATTGTTACCCTAGATCCAATAAACTGAACAAGATACCTGTGCAGAAATTATTCCATGAGAGCTATTGATTAGCAATTTTCAAATAATATTCAACAGAAAAAATTAAAACAATATTACCATAAATTCGAGAAGAGGAACATCACCATCAATTGAAACCCCAAATACTTTTGCATTATGTTGTCACTTAGTAATTTCTCAAGGTTAAAGAAAGAAGTCATCGAGATAACCACAAACCACTTTTGGAGCATAGGTTCTAGCCAACCTAAGCTTAGAGAGGGCTCTCTCTATATGATTTAGCTTTGTTTTATGAGATTTTAGGCTAGTTATGAATATTCATGGATTTTTGATTTGTATTGAAGATAGGGTGGTGGGATCTTTAAAGCAGATAGATAGAATGATGTCTTTAGACCATTGGGCTATGGAGTCAATAGAAGGGCAGCAGAACTAGATCAACTCACTAAAAGGAATGTGCAAAGGGTAAGATAGCAGAGTAGAGTGTAGGTCTTTGGGCTTGAAGGGTGAATTGATTTAAACCAGGGTGAGAGAGCAATTAAGAATTCTCAGACCGAGATCTAAACGAGGAACAAAGAGTAATCAGAAACAAATGGCAGTTAAGAATCCTTTGCTATAGATTATAAAGAAACAACCTAAACTTAAGAGCAATTAAAAATTATTTAACTTAGATATCAGTACAAACCATGTATTTGCTTAAATTTTAAAATAGAGTGTAACTAAACAAATTATGAGATAATACTCCAGTTATAACATTCAGATCCAGAAACACATTATGGAAAAACTTTAAGAAAGATAACGACAACGTGAGAAAATACTTGTCTGCAGTTCTCTCAACACATGAATCCTTTGAAATATCTAGTCTTTATTCATTAATCCAACTTGCTAGCTCAGTCACTGATCCAATAGCTTTACAGTGTTTTGATCAAGAACTCTATAGTAATGTCTAAGAATCCACCCTACATACTTTGAATTGTGAAGTATTATACTAAAGTTTTATTACAAAATATCTCAAACTAACTTGAGATTTAATCTAGGGAATACAAATATCTTCTTGTAGGAAGATAGAGATAGCTATTGAACTGCGTTCATGTTGTCCCATTTATTGTGGTACTGCTAGCCTTTATGGTTTGGTTTTAGCTCTTTATGCTCTTTGTTGTTTGAATTATCATGCTAGAGGCTTCATTTACTTCAGGCTTTCATCTGATACTCTCTGTCATTGATACTCTTTCACTTAGATGACCTGTCTTTCTCCTTTATTGTGCTTTTATTCTTATTGTACATTTTAACTGTTTACTGTGTTTCAACAATAAATTCTTTTGTTTTTATGTGTATTAGCATATTGTAATGGATATAGGTCAACTTTCTGTATGTTTTATCCATTTGTCTTCTGACTGCGTACTCTGTTTGGTTCTTCTGTTTTAACAATCAAGGCTCTGTGTAAATGTTTTATTCTTGGCTCTGTGTGTAATTGTCTTCTTCTCTGTTCCTTGTATAATTGTGTTCTTCTTCTGAATACAAGTTTTTGAATCAGTTTCGTGTCGAGTCTTGGAGTAAACAAGTTCTGTGACTAGTATCAGAATTGTTTATCCAAGGTCTGATCTTCTATGGATTACCTGCAAAATTCAACAATTATTAAGAAAACACAGGTTCATAGGGATGGCGATTGATGGCTTTATGGTATAGGGATGTCTAGGAAATGAGTCATGGCAATGTTTTGAACGTAATTGGAGGTTGAATTACATTGCAGAAGTTCAGGGTGGTGCCGAAGGGTTTAATGGGTTTATACTGTGAAACAAGCAAAATGAACAAAAACAAAGGTTTTCATGGTTTTAAGTCTTAATGGGTAACTTTTTTAATTTGGCGCGAAAGTTTATATTTATGGATAATAGGTGGTTTTTCAAGTTGGCGGGGAGGTGGTATTAGAGGTCGTCACACCACTTATGAGGCGGAGGCGGTATTTAGGAGAGGTCACTCGATATACTCTAGCACTTGACACGTAGCCATGGGGGGTCGGGGAAAACCAATCTATCGGGCAGGTAACGTTCGGCCGTCGGGCGCGGCCGATATGGCTGTGGAGTGTTGGATGAGGGGGATTTTGATTAGACGGCAATCGGGTGAGGGAAACGCGTGGATGATAAAAGCATGGGTTTAGAGGGGGCTCAACGCTTTAAACTTTGGCGGTATAGGATTATTTAAGGTTTAATCACAGGTTTAAAATGATCAGCCTAGGCTTAATGAAGGTTTAATTTAGCTTTGGGTAAAGGTCGAACATTGAGTGAGCTCGATATGGTTGCGCATCGTCGAATTTGAGCGCGAATGAATGGACAGTGGTCGGGTGATGAAATAGCACAGACGAAATGTACAGAGTTTTAGGAGGGGCCTATGCTTTAATCACAAGTGATTTGTGATTATTTAGGGTTAATGAGGGGATTTATTTTTTTGTTGGGATAAGAGGTAAACGTATAGTTTTTCTTAAAACTAAGGGATGGAGGTATACATACGAGAAAAAGTTTTATCGGGAATTAAATAATAAAATTAGAAATTAATATGAAATGCGATGGGCGGAGTGGGTTTTTCCGTAAGTAAAAAGGTAAAGTGTAATATTTGTGCACTTCACTTTATACTTCGGATAAAATGTTTTTTATGGATTTTTTGGTGAAAAAGGATTTACATAGGGGTTTTTACTTTTCCTAGGCAAATGGTGTTTAACCCTAGGAAAAGGGTTTTCTTAAGTTGATGAGGGGGAATGAGTTTTATGAAGGGGATTCTTGCACTTGGTGTCCATAAGTCATTAAACCAAGGGTCCGGTCCCACCAAAAGTCAAAAAAATTCTCTGAGCCTCTTTGACTTGTAGAATTAAGAGTACTAGAACATACTTGTGGATAAGAAATTAGTAAGTATAGGGGCAAAAATGAATGAGGGGAGTTAATCACATCAACTTGCAAACCTTTGCCTTTGCCTTCATAACTGATCATACATGTTGAAATATGTGTCTAAGTATGATGAATGTGTTTTGATCCAATCAACTTTGTAGTTCAACAACCTTTCTTCTACTTACCCATTTCTTACCCGAACATGTTTTCTTCATTTTTTTGAGTGCATTTAGGCTAGCAAACCCTTAACATCTATTTTTCTTTTGTAAAATAAATTATCTATTTCTAACTTTATATTATCCAAAGGCTTAGATAAAGCTTATGAGCTCCTTTCATTTTCTCTACTTATCTATAATCTGCCAATATTAAACTGTTTGGTCATATTTTATTCTCTAACTATAAACACAAAATTCAGAGTATGAAATAACCAAGATTAAACAGTTTGTTTACCATGGATTGTAGCGCGAATAACAAGTTGCACACAATCATTATTATGCATAAAAGTAAATAGTAGTGGCATTTGGACTTGCACATGGTCTCCTTTTGTTTTTGGGGTTTATATATCTTCATTTTTTTGACCTTCTCTTATTCTTTTTGTCCTTTGATTTTTCTTTTAGGTCATACCCTCTTTAATTTTTTTTTTTTTTTTTAATATGGAAAATATTTGCAGAAAGCAAAGTTATGTACAATGTTACAAGGCTTAACCTTAGTCATTCAAAATTATGACTCCTATTGGTATAGGAACCTAACACATTATATTATAGAAATATTACAAGAGAGCTTCGAGAGCTTAGTATACGATTCAAAGATCGGATAGAATAGAGTGACACAGACCTCTAATTTATAGATAAATTCTCCAATATCTACTTGAATTGATCCCTATCAAATTAATCTCGACCGTTCGTAAAGATTTAATTAACCTTTAATCATCACCATCAAAATTATTTAATTTTTTTATGAAAAATCAAATTTTTCGTTTAATTGATTTTTGATTAACTCAAATTTAATTATTTTGGTTAATTTCCTCAAAAAATTGACTTTAACTTAACCATCAAGGGCCAAGGGTCCAAATTATTTTATTTCGTCAATATTCTCTTGGCCGGGGACCTCCAAAAATTAATTTCTTTAGAACCCACGAATTTTACCTTTGGATAATTTAATTTTACACAAGACACAAAATTAATTAAATTTTTGGCTTAGGATTTTAATTTAATTTTTCTAGAAAATTTAATTATTTGACTAATGAGGGTATTAATAATTTTTCCAACCCTTTAATATTTAACCATGATGTTTAATTATGAGGGACCATGCACTAAATATTTTTTATATGAAGAGTTTACAATTTAATACATGAAGGCAGAACACCCATTTGTTATGGACCCTCCAATATCTACCCAATTCTGTGACTCAAAATATGATCTAGAAGACCAAGTAATTTGTAATAAAATAATCTATTCAATTAGCTAGGATTATTCCCAAATTAGTTTTACAAGGACTCGATAAAAACACTAGGACTCACTTAATATATTGATGACAAAGTGCACCCTAGCTTTGGGGTGAGGTTGGAGGGAAAAACTTTGCTGATCATTTGTGTATAGAGACAAATGAATGAGTAAGACAAAAAACTATTAAGATAGAAATCACCACCAAAATACTATGCTTACCTAGGTTGTTACATATATGATGGTCTTACTAAGATCATTTATATTATAACCATGCAGAATGGATTTACATTTTTAACAAATTGTCAATTGACGATGAAATCTAAAGGATGTGAAAACTTCAACATGACACATTCTTTTTGCAAAAGGGGAGTGTATTGCTATGGGATCGTTGACACAGAGTGGTCAACAGGTATTCTAGTCTCTATTGGTGTCTATGAGGCTAAGTAACATAGGAGGATAATTATCTTCAAACCCCATTAAAACTTTCTAAGGAAAATGGCTTAATTAGATTAATTGGTCAATTATTAAATATTTTCCTATCTAAATTAGGAAAAATAATTAATTGAATCATTTTAATTGAAGTAAATCGATTTTGTGCTAGAGACTTCCAGAAAAGTCATTTGATGGGGTCAAGATGATCTTAATCATCGATTGTGATTAGATCATGGCTATTGGTCACTCAATGAGAGATTATAAGAGAAAATCGATGAGACTTTGGAGATCACTTAGAAGTAGTGATTTGCAGTGATAGCAAGGGCACAATGAAGGACACCGACAGTGGGGTTTCAACAGAGAAGATTGAGGTGAGGATTTCCAGAGAAATTTTCCATAGATATTCCAGTTATTATGAGAAGGGAAAGGAGGCTGAATTATTATGTAGAGAGGTCATACTATCCAGTGTGCATAGTGTTATATGGTATTCTTATCGAGAGTGTTTGAAAAGAAACCACTTTAAACTGTGGATGAAAAACAACCTTAATATTAAAAATGACTATAAAATAGTGTGGATCTGCAACAAATGATAGAAACTAAACCTGCCAAAGTCCTAATCTATGTAAGAGAAATAGTTAAACAAAAAAATGAAATAAGGAATTAAATGCAAATAACTCCAATAACCCAATAGAAAATAGATATAAATAATAGATTTTATTATGTGACACCTGTGAAAGGAACAAATGATGTTACCAGTCCCCCTCTATGGGATGGGTTCTTGGCTATCCTCAATGTCTTCAGCTCTGTAGAGTCTCTCATCTCTACAATGTGTAAACCCAATAAAAAATGTTTGAGATCAATGGGAACTCAAATGGAAAAAGCAAATGGTAAGCGACAATGATTATAATCAAAGTTACAACAATGAATGCAACAATGAAAATAATCCAAAGTGAAGAATGGATGTAAAACCTTCTAGTTTATAAGAAAATAATAGGTTATTCTCGAATAATGGAAAATAATAAAATATTATTAACCAAATTCTATAATTTTTTTTTCTAAGTAAAGGCTAAATCTATTAAAAGAAATTCAAAATAATATTACAAGTTGCAGCTTCAACAATGGGTGTCTGAGAGCAGATAACACAATAGGCCATCCCAAGAATGGGAGGATTATAAACAAAAGAAAGAAGTCAAATCCTAGTAGGATCATTAGCACAAAGAGAAAAACTAACCGAATCGACATAAGAGCTACAATCTACCATTTTATTAGAAAAAAGGGACCACATTCAAAAATCACCTGAGTGCCTCGAACCAGAACCAAACATGAGAAAACAGGGAGAAGCGTAGAATCCATGAAGCATTACATTTCCATTCCTAGTTCCGGAGGCTCCTCAACCACTGGGCATGCGTTGCCATTCCAATCCTCCTCATCTGTAGCCACGTCATCAGCATCATTGCCTCTAGGAGGAGTCGAAGAGGGGTGAGTGTCACTTGAATAGCCGACAGTGGCCAGCGATGCCAAGTTGCCATGCGAGCTACCACCTGGCTGCTGAGGATCATCAGGGCTTTTGACCTTGTCATGCTGCTTGCCATGCTCATTCAACTTGTCTGCAGCTGCCATATTCTGCATATCCTCCTGGCTTTGCCCTTTGCCAAGATTATCCTGAGAGATCTCGGCAAGAGGGTGAATAGTAACCAGAGGAGGCGCTTCTTCTTCAAAAAGGATAACCAAAATATGGGCAGAAATAATGGGCCTGTTAAGGTTACTTTGGAACCAAAAGCAGGAGGACTAGAACGCGCTATGCGGGAAAGGTCTGCAAGGAGTGTTGAGAGGAGGATCTTTTGACTGAGAAATAGGCAAAGAAGAGGGAGCAGGATTATGGTCAGCGGACTGAGCTCTCTTAGAGCGCCCTCATCCCCCTTGGCTCCCACCGATACGACTATGCTTTCTGTGCCAAACCATGTTGAGGCTGCAGAGTGATGGCGAAGGAGCACAGGAAACTCCGGTGGGAAATAGAAAAAGGACCAGGTGGATTCCACAGAAAAACGAGAGACAGGCCTGAAACTGAAGAAAGGGGGGCTCAGTTCCAGGAATCACAAACTGAAATCCAACAGAGAAGAGCTGTAGGGTATGAGCAGAGGCGCGAGAATGGGAAGTAAATGTAGGGAACGAGAGCCGAAAGGACCATAATTGAAACACTGTTTTCCATGCGTTGGACTAAACAATTCTTTAATGCTAACTTCATTTGAGATCGGTCTCGCCTTAAGTGAGCCGAATCCATCCAAGATCGAGCCATTTGACACCAGGTGGAGGCATGGGTAGGTGCGCGGTGCAGCAGATGGCAGTACCACGCCCCGTCAGTCCTGAATAACTTCATTGATTCTCATTTAAGTCACCCGCATCCGGGTGTTCTTCTTCTTCCTGATTCAAATCGATCTTCACAAGGTTTTCAAATTCCATAATTTGGGATTCATTGGCTAATCTGGAGATCGATCCAATATGAAGGTCGAGTCCACAGTTCACCCCAATGTTAGCAAGTAAGTCAACAAACTTATTTCTTGCTCCGCGGATGCGTTTCAGAGTGATTGCCCTATAATTGGATATCCAACGTTCAATGAGCTCAAGCCTTCTTTCCATTCTCCAGCTATAGCTCACTTTACTTGAGGGAGTACCTTGTATGATTTTGGAGACCATATTAATGATGATATGAGAATATCCTTCAATGATGAGTGGAAAGAAACTCTTGTTGTGAGCTATATTGAGTCCTTGCCAGAGACCTTCCAATTCAGCGGAATTGTTGGTGTCCCATCCATTTGGGCCTAGGTAAGATAGGAGAGGAGCATCCTTGCAGTCTCTGAAAATCCCTCCAAAGCCCAAATTACCTGGATTACCTTTCGAAGTGCCATCAAAGTTTAGCTGGAATGTGTGTCTGGGCAAGGGGAGCCACCGATCTGGGGAGTGCCCCAACTGAGGCAAAGAACCTTTAGCCATGTTTTCTTGATTCCATAGAAGATTCCAATTTTCTCAAATGCTTTGTTTTTGGGGAGTAGTGGGAAAGTCCTCCTTATACCAGGTATGGATAGAGAGGGTTTCCTTGATGTTTTGGCAGATAATTTCCCAGAGTAACTCCATAGGTGCCGAAAGATCCTTGAAGATTCTACGGTTTCTTTCCTTCCATAGGTTCCACAGGAGAACGCCTGGAATGAGTTTCCATAGGATGTTTAGAATCTTTCTTTCATAGGGTTTACGTTCCCAGTTTCGAATTGTGGCAATGATATCTCCTTGAATTCTGCCTTCCTTTTGGCTTCGGAAATTAACTTTTTCCCAGAGTTTGCGCGCAACATGACAAGAATACATGATATGCTTTACAGATTTTTCCTCTTGTCTACAAATAGGAAATACGGAGGGCCCATGATAGTTCCTTTTCCTTAGATTATCCCATGTGAGGATCTTGTTATGACATAGGAGCCATAGAAAGGTGGATATTTTTGGCCAATTAGTAGGGTCCCAGACTTTGCTCCAGAGAGGGTCTTTCACCATTTGTTCCTTTATAATGATGTTGTAAGCTTCTCTTGTAGTAAAAGTTCCTCTTTCTTCATATCCCCATCAAAGAATGTCCTTATCATTGGAGATTTGTCTTTTCCTTTTCATTAATTCTGAGTCAAGTGTTTGCTAAACTTGCAGAGTTCCTTGTCTTAGAATTTGATCCGCCTTGAGCCATTGCCTGTGATTCTGAGAAGAGGAAGGTGCCCAAAAGTTTTTTACACTATCAAGAGTCTGCATGTCCTAATCTGGAGGGTGCAGATGAGAGAGAAGGTCTTTTAATTTAGGCATCTACTGCCATGAATCTTCCCTAAATCTTGCAGTGTTTCCATTCTTGACTTCCCAGAAACTATGCTGTTGAATGAGGCTTCTGTGCTTCTTGGCCGAGTTCCAGATTAGGGAGCTTGTGCTGACCTCTGAAATGCGTATTAGCTCCTCCGTTGGGCAATTGCTTGCCAACTTTTCTATCCAGAGAGAGGCCCATGGGGTAAGAGGCGCCGTCAACCACTTCCACCAAATACGGGCTCCCATGACCTTATTACTGTAAGAGGGATCCCTTAATCCAACTCCTCCACCATTTCTTGGAAGACACACTGTGTCCCATTTTACAAGAGCCCATTTTCAATTGTGACATGTGCTACCCCAAAAAAAAGACCTTTGGAGATTTCTGATTTCTTTAAGAACCCATTTGGGAGCCACGATAATGGAGAAAAGATAAAGCAGCATGGAGTGAAGAACAAATTTGATAAGGACAAGACGACTTGCCATATTAAGGGTTCTATTGGTCCAGGAAGAGAGACGAGCTTCCAATTTTTCTAGGAGGATCTTCCAAGAGGAATGCTTCAGGGTTGAAATAGTGAGAGGAGCTCTTAAATACTTAGAAGGAAGGACCGCAATAGAGAATCCAAGGATGTGGGCTGCAGCTACTTGAGTTGTTGTGGGAGTATGAAAAAAGAAGATCTGGGATTTAGACTTATTGATCGACGCACTAGAGGCAACAGAGAAGTCCGACAGAAGGGATTTGAGCTGGCGAGCTTCCTGGACCAAGGGATGACCAAAAGGCATGTTGTCATCTACAAATTGCTGGTGAGTGAAAGCAGGAGAGTTATGTAGAGAAATACCTCTGAGGAGCAGAGATTGCTAAGATGATTTAATGCTTCGACCTAGACCCTCTACCATGATAACAAAGAGGAAAGGGGAGAGAGGGTCTCCCTGCCTTATTCCTCGAGAGGGATGAAAAGTAGAGGAGGGAATACCGTTGATTAGGATAGAAAAAAGGAGGAGAATAGGAGACTCATAACCCATCTTACCCAGGGAGAAGCAAAGCCAAAAGCAATTAAAGTTTTTTTGATGTATAACCAGCTTAAACTGTCAAAAGCCTTCGAAAGATCTATTTTAAGGAGCATACCTGGCTTCTTGCATTGCTTCAGAGAATGGATAATTTCATGGGTGAGGATGATTCCATCAGTAATTTGCCTGCCTTCGACATACCTAGATTGCTCCGGCGAAATGATGAGGGGAAACAATAATTTGAGCCCGAAGGCGATGACTTTGGAGACTATCTTGTAAATTATGTTGCACAGAGCAATGGGTCTGTACTTGTCGGGCATGTTGGCTGATCCTCCTTGGGTACCAGGGCAATGAATGTGGCATTCATGCCAAGAAACATCCATCTTAAAGTTCTAGATTCCTCACCTACCTGCCACACTTCTATTTTAATTAACTCCCAGAAATTGTGAAAAATGTTAGATGTGAATCCATCAGGGCTTGGGGCCTTTCCCGCCTTCAGCTGTCGTACTGCCATTTCAACCTCCTATAGATATACAGGCCTGAGAAGAAGCTAGTTCTGCTCTTCAAAAATAATTTTAGGTAGATTTCGAGCAATTTTTTCAATGGCTTGCGATCGATCAATCTGGGGCTCTCTATGAGCTTGCTTGAAATAATTTATAAGTTCGCTTTCAATAGCTTCATGTGTTTCCAGCCTATCCCCTTGCTCATTTTGAATGTGTGTTATGGTGTTGTTCATTCTACACTGGATAGTTGTATTGTGGAAATATTTTGTGTTCTTTTCGCCATCCTTGAGCCATCTTATTCTCGATTTTTGCGTCCACACCGTTTCTTCCTGTTTAGCCCTTTCTAAAATTTGTACCTCAAGAGCTTTTTCCTGTTTTGCCATTTCCTTAGATAGACCCTCAGTGATAATTCTTTGCTGCAGAATCTTCATGTCTTGATCGAGAGATTGCTTATCCTGGAAAATATTGCCAAAAGAAGTGAGATTCCATTGTTTGATCTTGCCTTTAAGATGTTTGAGCTTCTGCTGAAATTGAAACATTTTGGATCCATTTGGAGGAGATAAATTGTTCCATTCTGAATGGATTAAGTTTTTGAAATCTGGGTGTGACAACCAGAATGCCTCAAAATGGAAAGGTCTTCAAGCCTTATTGTTAGGACTGGTCCATTGGAGGGAAATTGGCCAATGATCAGACGCCGAGTACGGCAGGATGGAAGCAGCAAAGTCTCCTCCAATGTGAATAGCATTGTCTGAAAGCATGAATCTATCCAAATGGGAGGCAATTTGATGTAGCCCTGCTCTTTTGTTGCTCCAGGTGAAAATGCCATTATTGAAAGGCATGTCAATAAGCCAGTTGTTCTGAATGAATTCCTTGAGGGGGGTCCCTTCCTGACTTCCCCTGTTCCCGCCTCCCCTTTTTTCTTCCAGTCTGGTTATCATATTAAAATTGCCTCCTGAAATCCATAGAGGATTTCGCCTGTCAGAGTTGATAGCTGAGAGAGAATTCAAAATTTGTTCTTTATACACAGCTTCTTGGGGAAAATATACATTGATTAATAGCCCATGTAAATTTGTCCCTAAGATGTGAAATGTTGCTTGGATGAAGTTCTTATTTGCATGAATGTTGTTGAGTTGAATAGTTCGGTTGTCCCATAGGATTGCAAGACTGCCAGAAGCCCCATCGGAATCTACAACACTGCAGAGACCTCTTGGCCATACTTTTGCAACAATTTTATCTAAGACATTTGAATTGCATTTGGTTTCTTGTAAGAAAAGTACTTGAAGCTTTTCTTGCATGGTCATATTTTTGAGATGTCTTTCGTTTCTTGGGCTATTGAGCCCTCTGATATTCCATGAAATTAACTTCATTGGGAATGATTAGGAGAGGAGTTAAAGTACTTTGTTAGCTTGGAGCATCCACCAGACTCCACCAACATTGCTCCTATTCTGATTGTGCACTGGAGGTCTGTTTTTCTTCCACGCTTTTTATTATCCTTTGCAATGATTTTTCCATCCCAAGGGTTGCCAGTTTGGATTCCTAAGGACTTTTGCCTTTGAGCTCGAGAAAGGACCTCCTCCAGATTCTCCAGTTGTCGATCTGGAATTTTGTCAAAATTGTTTGTTTTGCATGCCTGCTCCAAGGTCGGGATGTCTAGTTCTCCAATGTCTATACTTTAAGGTTCCTCCTCCATGTGATGAGAATCATTTAAGTCTTCAGTGAGTTCTTCTAGTGTTCTCGTATCCGCTTGTAAATTGTCTACCTCCATGACCTGAGAAAACCCTGCTGGAGTCTTGAGCTTATCCAAGGAGTACGGATCTGTGGGCAGATGGTCTTCTTGGGTCGAATTGATAACTACAGTCTTCGTATGATTATCCTTCAATGCCCCATTTTCTGGGGGGGCTTGGGTTTCAGGGATAGGCTCATTTTGTCGAGCTAGAGCTTCAAAGCTGTTACTAGTTGAGGGCTTGGAGGAACTGGGTTGAGGCCCTTTGGAATTCGGAGCTGGTTTCCTATGGCTTCTTCTACGACTGGCTACTTTGGTGAATCCATCAGCTATAGGCAGATCTAGATTGGCAGGTGATGGGGGTTTTTGAGTCAACGAATAGTCCCAGAATAAATGGCCTAAGGCATGGAATCTTCGACATCTAAACGGTACATGTTCATAATCAATCAACTGAACCCATTCAATATCTTCATGGAATAAACTTACCTTGTCCGGAAGGGCCTTGTTGAGGTTCATGTATACACATATACGAGCATAGGAGGTGTATCTCCGGATTTTTTTTTCCTCAACAACTTTTACAAATTCTCCCAAAGCATTCCCAATTTCGAAGTGAAGTTTCCTCCCAATACTCTACAGGTAACGAGTATAATTGGATCCCAACAGGAGCCCAACTGAGATCCCCCTTGTCAGGATTGAAGCGCTCCAGCCAACCTCTGAGAAACAAGCCTGCTGCATTGAAGAAATAAGGTCCTCCGTCCAGAACCCTATTCCTATCTTCCAGACAGTTAAACATGGCTGTAAAGAATCCTTTTGGCCCTAGCTGTAGGGTAATATGTCCTTTTGGGTTCCATTTCACTATGATCCATCCATGTAGTGCTTTCTTCGTTGGCCAAAGTCTTATGAATTTGACAATCAGAGCATGATCCCTCATAAACTGTATCTGAGCATTGATTCTATGGCTGGGAAAAAAGACCTTCGGACGTTCTGTAGCCACTAGTTTGCATGTTGTAGTACTTATCTTGGGTCGCTCTGTGTTGTCCTAATTTGCCTGTTGTGAGTTTAGATCCGTTCTGTTCTCATATTTATCCTCTGATTTGTCGTTTGCAATGTTTTTTTGCCACATTTCATTGTCTGATGGAGGAGGTACATCGCCCTCCCCCTGTGGGGGATTCATGAGGGGCTGCCCTGTATTGCACAGAATGCAAAGGTCGAGTTGCCGTCAGTGATTACCAAGCCTACAACGCTCTGGGGAGACCTGCCATTGCAGAAGGAATCGAAACCCTAGAGTGCAGAACCGCTCGCCTTCCCGCTCCATCCAACCAAATTCTATAATTAATCGTTTGGAACATTTGATTATATTTGTTTGGAGGGAAAAAGTATTTAAATTGTTAAATACTTTTATTTGGAAATAATAAATAAATAAATGATTTATTTATCATTTCAAGAAATATGGTTAAGGAATAATAAACAAATAATGATTGGTTTAAGTGTTCCTAGAGGAGTTAGTCAAACTTGACAAGGAATAATAACTAAATAATGATTAGTTAATTATTCTTAGAGAAAAATAAGATAAATAATGATTTATCTGATTATTTCTCATGATTGGGTAAAATATGACAAGAAATATTAGTTAAAAAATGGTTTAATTAATTATTCCTAGAAGATAAATAAATAATGATTTATTGAATTATTCTTCATGAGTTTAACCAGAAATAACTTAACAAATGTGGTTTATTAAGCAATTTCTTATAGTGAAAGCAATTTTACTATGGTAAAATTGGCCCTACATGGTGTACTTCGATCCATCTAGTAGGTTATGGCTAGATAATCAATTTTAAGTGATAACAGATTGACCTCCAACATTAGAGTGTTAGGAGAAAAATGTATGACTGAAGTACATTAATGACACAATCACTAGACACCGAAGGGGAGTTAGAGAGAGAGAGAGATAGACCAATGGAGCTGAATCGAAAGAGGATAGTGAGTGAGGGGGAGAGACTAACTAATTTATGTAAGTCTCCTTTTATGCTGTGGTACCTGATATCAAATGAGGCGAGGGAGGCATACCATACCTGCCGAGATAACTTAGTACAAATAATAATGGTGTGCCCAACAAAATGAAACATAGCACTAAAGTACATGCTTAATGGTACATGACATGTTGGCATAAATGAGCCAGGAAATAATACAATGTATCCCATATATATAATGCACTTGGAAAAACATGATCTATGACTGGATACAATAACATCTGAGTACATGAGACATAATGGTCCTTCTCTCAAAAAATGAGTGGCAGGGAGGCTATAAAAACCAAAGAATCCCTACTGAATAGGAAAGGGCTCTGCAAAACTGAATGGATCATCTAAAGGAGACATGCATGCTATGAGTGCTACAAGTAGCAAGAACTGAACCCATCAAATTTGCAGAATTGCATCTGAGGATGTAGCATAATATGAAGTCATCCAAGCATGTGGGGGGATACTTGAAGGGCCACCCCCTCATGAGGTCTGAAACATCTCACACACACTCTGGAATCATTAGTACAATCTACTGCATCACTAGATCATCAAGTGTATGAATCACGAGCATGAAACAATCAAGTCAAAGGGTAAGGATGATTCCCTTTGCTTGATCTGATGCATCGAACAAGAGTGGAAGCTGGAACTAAAATACACTACCTTCTAGGCCATTTTTTTGGAATAGATGTGCTGATGTTGACAGAATAGGGCCCACCATAGGTGAGGCAATGAGGATCCCTAGCTAAGGCATGAGGGAAAATAGTAGTGTGACTGATGGATTGACACTAGGGAAAATGGGGAAAATAGGACTGAGGGACAAAAAAATGACTTCCCTTGTCAGAGCATGAAGTGCATGGTTGACTTGGCAATGATTGACTCGACTCTGGAGGGGATAGTGGACAGTATGACTAAAGGCCAAAATGGGCAACACGGTATGAATGGTATGCAAATATGGATGGAATACTGTAACATGATACAATGATACATGAAATAGACTCCATGGATGCAAAGGTGACTCATCACGGATGCTCTGAACAAGGGTGACTCAATGATGTTGCCACACAGAATAGGCCCGGTGCGGACCATGAAAACATGAGAAAATGATGGTTTCTCTTGAAAAAAAAATGACACATGAGATGAAAAGCACTAAGGGAAGGTGGTCCCCAAAGTACAAGCATCGCATATGAAGAAATTCGATTTTGAGAGGCGATGAAGTGACCCTTCTTGGAAAAATGGCTTCCAAGTAAAGTGTTAAATCATCAAAAATGAAGAGAGACCCATTATAGTGCCCGATGAGAGATTTCCAATGGTGCTAACGGTTCATCAAACCGAGCTTCCGTTTGGTCGTAATGGGTGACATAAAAATTGTGGGTTTTCCCAAAAAAGAGCTTTTTCCATCCAATTTGATTCATTTTCTAATTGAGCTTTGGTGAATTTGGGGATGAGGAAAAGGTCCTAAATCTTATGGAGATTGTAGCGGATAAACCGACCGTTAAAATAAAGATCTGTGACTTTTGATAGGTGGCCTTACTTATCTCTTCAATTTTAGTGGTTTACTTGTTGATTTTGGTGCCCCACGACTCCTTGGGAGACCCATGTTGCTCTTCACGGTCGACTTGTACTTTTTTGGGACTGAAGTGCAATATGGCTCGTAGGAATTGGTAAAAAACCTACGAGATCACCCTTTTTTTGCTAAAAACTACAAGCTGGACCTGAGAGGGAGGGTGATCTACTAGCCTGGTGGGGATTGGAGGCTAAACAATCAAGACCAGTGTTTTCATCTATGAATAGAAAATACACGTGGTGTTTTGCAGGTATGGCAGAGTTGAAAATCAACTGGCCCAAACAAGATTTGGACACTATTCGATTCAAGATTCAGGGGAATCAGGTGGTTCGAGGGGCGCTAGCTCGCTACATATTTCTCAAGATGTTAGAGAACCCATTGATGAGGGCAGGTGAGCCCTTGTTGTTGAGGATTGTGAACTATTGGAATCCTAACCAAGAGGTCTTTATGATCCAAGGGCACAAGACTGAGTTCACCTTCCAGGATATTTATTTCTTGACTAGACTCCCCCCCGAGGGTGGTGTGGATATACATCTGGTGTTTCCTCATGGGAGGAACATCTCAGAGTTCGTGGATCGCCATTGTCCACATGGTGTTCATGTTAAGGGCACGACCATCCTGATTAGTGATCTAGAGAGTTTAGAAACACATACTATTGCAGCAATAATGCAACGGATTCTAAGCAGCCAGGCGTTCCACCACATCACTAGTGGGCAGATAAGGCTTGTTGAGAGTGTATTGGCAGGAACTTACTATGGGTGGACACAAATGATGTTGTCATTGGTGAAACAACAAATGTCTATGCAGGAGATAAGTTAACCACAACTGTGCATTTGGTACAGTGCTATGTTCTTTCTTCTTTGAGAAGATACCCACCATCCGCCCTCATGTACAGATCTGGGATGGGGACCCACAAGAACCTAGGATGCGCCGTTGGGGGTAGCTATTGCGGAGAGGGGTAGGAGGGGGGGTCGAGCGCGTGTTTCGACCTAAATTTTTTGCACACTAGGATCTGATGCCCCTATACATAGATGATTATCACTATAGTGGGATGAACTACCAAGGTGATCCTAAACTACCACGTCTACCCAGACGAGCATGGGGACCAAATGATAAGTGTTAAGTTACTATTTTTACAGTGTATTTCATATTTTTATCATATGTATGTGGTACTGAGTTTAAAATATGTGGTATGCAGATATAGCACCGTGAAATCGACAAGATATGCAGGCCGAGTTGTAGTGCCTGGGGCTGCAAATCAGAGAACATCATCATCATGCTAGGGTCCAGATGACAATTCTCTACTCGCTGACATACGTCGTTGATGGGATGTGCTCCTGGCCAGAGTTTTTGAGCGTGAATGGCATGAGCTAGAAGATCAGTACACAGATGAGTGTACAGATCTTCCCTTAGAGTGACAAGGGATCATGCGATGCATGGCGATGACCGATCAGACAATACATGATCTACAGGCAGGTGGAGCAGAGCCTTTGTAGCGAGATCTGCTAGGTAGTGACTAGGGATAGGGACATGAGGGTCCCTTTGTTTTTATTTTTGTAACATGCTATGGGTATTTCAGATGTATTTAGAGCTTGGGCTCCAAACAATTATATGTTTTATGTGATACATAATGTGATTATGCATCTTAACGATGATGGTTTGCCATGTATTTTATTTATGGTTGTTTTCTGTGGTATACATGTGATAAATGCTAATCTAGAATGTTATTTTCAATGGTATCTACATAGTTAATTTGGGCTGTAGGGACATGACTTAAAGCAATGGTTTCAAATTCATGTAGATATTTTCTAAATAGGGCTTGGTTATGCACATGGTACACACCATTTAATTGCATGACAAGAAGCAAGGAATCTAAACAAACATGAAGATGAAGGATGTGGTGAGTAAAGGCATCGACTAACAAACCTATCACTACATCATCTTCGGCCTAGTTATTGGTGAAAGATCCAAAGGGGGTGAAAATGGCCCATGCTGCTGAGGCTAGATTCTTAGAGAAGCGACTCGCATCGTTGGCATAATCGATATAAAGTGTGGATGATGGATCCATCTGAAAGGTGCAAAAGACAACAAATAAGATGATGCAACCTACCTAAATCCATGATAGAAATAAATACACACAAATAAATGGGATATGCTATGGGTAAAATTTCTTGAGGTAGAGTGCATTGCGAGGATTAGGAAGAAATTGGCATTTGAAATCCTCTAAGAGATATGCCACCCTACATAAGTCCTTATGGATGATGTAAAGTCCTATACATAATGATTCGAACCAGGGAAAATTTTAAGGATGAAAATTTATCTTAAAGTTTAGAAACCTTGGTGAATCTTATTAGCCCCTAAGATGTAAAATGTAAAATGTTTAGTGATTATTTTTTAAAAATATTCAAATTTCTAATGATATCATATGGTCTCAATAAATTTTTGACGACTTTTAAGGTAAAATATTTTTATACTATAAATTTTAGGCTAATGATTTAAAAAAAAAAAGGAATTTCACGAATCATTTTTTTGGAAAAAACATGGAAAATTAGTCCACCAGCAAATATTAGCCCCTAAAAGTTTCCCTGCGAACTTCCCATGTCCTAGGACATTGTGGGCCTGGTCATACACTAGAACAAGATCACCTTCATGGAAGGTACAAGGGTGGGATTTTCGGTCATACTGGGCTTTGGTGCACTTATTGGCCACTTCAATGGTTTGCAAGGCAACCCCATGGTCTTCAGAGGCATGCTCAAGCATGATAAGTCTTTGCTCTAAGGGTTAGGTGTTAGGGAGAAGATTGAAAGCTAGGTGAAGGGAAGGGATCTCACACTCGATCGGTAAGAATGTCTCCTCACGAAAACAAGGTGGAAATGAGTAAACCCGGTGGTAGTTTTAACAAAAGTTCTATAGGCCCACAAAGATGGGGAGAGAATAAGGTGCTAGTTGGTCTTGTGCTTATTCACCGTCCGCTGAAGCATCATTTTGAGAATATTTTTTACTGCTTCAACTTGTCCATTACCTTTGGGGTAATAAAATGATGAATATTGGTGTTGTAAGCCCAAAAGTGAGGATAGCTCACCATACCTCATCCTCAAAATGTTAGCCAGGTCAAAGACCAATTGTTTCGGAACCTCAAATCGAGAAATAACATGATTAGAAAAGAAAAGGTCCACGGTAGCCGCCATGTTGTTAAACGTAGGCATGGCCTTGGTAAAATAGTCAACCGACACAATAATATAATTATGGTTATTAATACATGGCGGTCGACATTCCATAAAATCAATGGCGCATTTGCAGAAAGGATCGACTTGGATGATAGGATGGAGAGGAGCCGGAGGGGATCTTACCTTTGGGAAAAAATGTTGGCAATTGGGACAATATTTGACTGCCTCAATGCAATCACTGAAGAGAGAAGGCCAAAAGTAACCAGCGCCCATGAGTTTCTGGTTAGTGGCCATACCAGAGAGGTGACCACCACCAGTGCCACTGTGGCAACCATTGAGCAATTTCTCTGCTTTAGGATGGGTGAGACAATGAAGAAGGATAGTATCAACACCGCAATGATAAATATCATCACCAATAAGAAGGTAGTGAGGGGCATGGTATCGAATTCATCGTCGATCATCACGAGTGAGATGGGGGACAAACTTTTGGGTTCACAAATATGGAACGAAGTATGCACGATGGTGCATATCATCCCAAGGGTAATCAGGGGTAGACATGGCTTCCATGATGTCCTCATCAAAATGGAAGATGGGTGGATGAGAGGAATATTGACTACATGATTCGGTGGAAGTATCTAGTGCATCATCTTAAGAAAGAAGGTTCACATATGCATCATCTGAAATGGCAGATGATGAGATAGTAGATGGAAGATCTACCGATGTTGAGACCTGGGTTTCTGACGAAGGGGGTTCGACAGAAGTGCGTGCGGGAACCTCAGAGAGGTTTTCCTGTGAGTATCTCAAGGATGATGATAGATAAAGGATATAGACCATGGAATCCATCATCTCGACATCGGGGGTAGCGGTCATAATGGTCGGGGCGGAATCCCCCTGTTTTCGTGTACTAGTGCTACCAGAACCCAAAAGTAGAGGAGTAGATGATCCACTATGAGTGGCCTCAAAGTCATGAAGCACATGGAGGTAGTCGCAAAATTCATCGAGACAACAACAATGATGAGTATAATGGTTGTAGTTATCACACGAAGAAAAAGGGTGATTCGTGCACAACAATTTAAGTTTCTTTGTAGAGTAAGGTGAGATAACATGGACCACCGAGATGTTAGACTCAAGAAACATATCATTGGCTACATACGTGAGGTGAGGGAGCTTAGGATAGTTATTAGTGGCATGCCCAACAACTTCACAAAAATTTCAATGAGGTGTCGACTTTGTAGGCTTAAGGCTAGCTGGCATTTTCTAGGGAGCCTTGTCCTTAGGTTCCTTCTTCTTGGCTTTTCCCCCTGTCCGGCTGCTTTCGCAATAGGAATGGGTTCCTATTGAGGTTGCGGTGGAACTGGAGCAATAACAGGGGTCGTAGGGATCGATTGAACCAGAGTCAAAGAATGATATGGTCTTAGATGACCAGGCGAAGTTCTTGTTGGAGGATCAATGTACGAGACTCGGATCCCCAAAGTCATATTAGAGACTCAACGAAGCCATGACAGGGACATAAAAGATTCTAGGAGGAGGAAACAAGAAAGGTATCTATCCTGCAGGATAATGTCTAGAAGGAATAGTCCTTGGATGGTTAAGACCTGGAGGAAGAGTTCTTGGTGGGAACAAAGGATAGGAACCCACAAAAGGAGGAGGTCCTGGAGGGGTAGATCTTCATGGCTCAGCTAAAGTCACAACAACAAGGTGTTGTGGAACTCACTGTTGACCAGAGGTACTAGACTTCTTTTGACTAGCTCGTGACACTTGTAACATGCAAACAGTCGATGAGCTAGGCTCAGAGATGGGAGGGGGAAGACTAGGGAAAGCACCCAACAAGGTGGAATCTTTGTAGACTTCGTCTGAAACTGATCTGAACTTAAACAGGAATGCAACAACTTATAGATATAATAATAAAGAGAGAGATGCGGCAAAAAAAAAAACTTCTTTTGATTAATGGAAAAATACTGAACTATGATTACAAACGTAATGGAAATAAGATAGCTCGAGCAATGTTAGCTTATCTCTAAGGAGAGATGTGACAGCTACATGCCTCTGAATTGTGTTATAATGAGGCTCAAAGGCCTCTTTATTATTGATAAACAATGGAAAACCCTAAACATCCAAAAACCTAAACCTAGGAGATGAAGCGCCAAAACTTTGGGCCCCGTTTGGGTAAATTGGTATATCAATTTCACGGGGTTGTAACTTTGGCATACGATCTCCATTTGGCTATCATAATACCTCATTTTGAAGATCACTAGGAGAAGGCTGAAAAAAACAAGAAAGATAGTCTGGGACATTTTTTGTCTCTCCATTGTCCCTACAAACGTTGTTTAGGGCCTCAAAAGAGCATTGGAAGTTCAACCCTCAAAAAACTTCCAAAAATAGTAAATTGTGCTACAATGAAGGAGACCGAAAAACTGAAAGAGACAATATTGGGGTCCAAGTGGAATAGGCAAGTGGCCACCAATATACACCTAGATCATTCCTCCCCCCTTAGGAAGCAATGGTCCCCATTGCGTTGAGTGTCTCCATGAGACGGGGAAACTTCTGCTGAACTTGGTCCCTGGTGAGCCACTTGCCTTTGTGAAGGAGTTGGCTAGCTTTGACAACCCGATATAGTTGGACCTTTTACTGGCAAGTGCTCTTGATTGTGTGTCCATGATCTGATCAGTGGTGGCCTGTTCCATGCAGTCTGAGTTTAGCTTTGTTGGTGTGAGTTGTTCTGCAATGTCAGATGTGTCCAAGAATGGGGGGAAGTATGACCAAAGGAAATATACATTGAACACTGGGTGAAAACCAAGGAACGGTGGAATGCTGAGATCGAAGGCATTATCACCGATGGCCTTGGTGATGGTGTATGGCCCATATGGGAGCGGGAAAAGCTTACAGTGGGGCCCCGCAAAGTAATATTTCTACAAAAGAAGCGAAACTTTGTCACCCACTTGGAACTTGTGTGGCACTCTATGTTCATCATGGCACTGCTTGTACTTAACATTGGATCTACCCAATATATCATGGAAGTATTTGTAGATGTGTTGAAGGCACTCAATGAAGTTGTTAGCCCATTGAGCTTCGGATTGCATGTGATCCGAATCTACCTGAGTGGTTGTAAATGGTATGGCCACATCAATGGGGCATAATGGCTGAAATCCCATCCCTACATGAAAGGGGCTGTGGCATGTTGAGTTGTGGAGAGATTTGTTGTAGCTGTGTTGGACATAGGGGAGACTTTCATTCCATGTTTATGGATGCTTTGAGTTGTACATGTGCCAAATGTGTACGATCATTCTGTTGACAACCTATGTTTGGCCATCAGTTTGGGAATGGAAAGCTGTGGACTTAGTAAGTTTTGTATCCAACATCGACCAGAGACTTAACCAAAATGTACTCAGGAATCTGCTGTCCCAATTTGAGATAATGGACTATGGGATCCCAAAGTGTACCCACAATCACTCAAAGAAGAGCTTAGCAGTGGCCTCTGCTGAGATACTCTTCTTACAGGCTGCCATGATGGCCATGTTATAGAATTTGTCGATGATCACAAAAATGAAATCATTATCGTACTTAGTAAAAGGAAGGCCTGACATATAATCCATGGAGACTGATTCCCAAGGCTAGCTAGGAGTAGGTAGAGGAGTATACAAGCCTTACTTCTTGATGGTTGTTTTGGAAATGGCGCAAGCGGTGAAAGATCTAATGTACTTCCCAACATCCTGATGAAGTTTTGGCCAATAAAAATACTTCTGCAATACCACCACTATTTTCTCTACTCCGAAATGTCCAATGACCCAACTATAGTGCATCTCCAAAATTATCTTGGCACACTCACTTGAAGGAACACATATGTGTCCCAAGTGGCATAATAGTTCATCCTAAAGGTGAAAATTTGGAACTTTCTTCCCTTCTAGGAGTGTTTCATATATGCTGTCGAATTCTAGATCACTCTTGCAAACATGCGACCAACCTGATGTCTCGTTCCCACAGGAGTTGAGCACTGTGATCAACACCATGATCGGTGGTCTCCTGAGGCAATCAAAAACATTAATGGTGCTGCCCTTATTATACTTAATGTTCAAATGAAACTCTTGTAGATAGGTGGACCGTTTTTTATGGCGATCGTTTTGCAACTTCCCTTGTGTCTATATGAACTACAGAGGTTAGCAGTCTGTGTGGATGGCTGTTTCCTTCCCTAGAATGTAGTTCTTCCATTGACAACAGGCCTACACAATCAAATACATTCCTTTGTCATAAGTGGGGTACTTTCAGATTGTGTTTGAAAGAGTCTCATTGTGGTAAGCCACCGAATGCCATGTTGAGTAAGAAATACCCCAATAACATAGTCAAAGGTGTCTGTCTTAATCTCAATTATTTGTTGCAAGTCTAGTAATGTGAGCACTAGTGCAGAAAAAAGGCAATTCTTCAAGTCAGATAACACTCATTGGTGGATTTCCAACCAAAAGAACTTTGCTTTCGCTTCGCCCTTGGTGACTTGACTTAAAGGCCAAGCGATATGAGAGAATCCTAACACGAACTTGTGGTAAAAATTGGCAAGACAGTTTCTGGGAAAAGTAGTGTCTTGTTGAACAACTAACCCTCTAGGTTTGGTAGGTACCTTAGAAACAATAGTTTAAATCAATTCAATGATTTTTCCTATGTGTAATAGATAAGAGAAAGATAGTATAAAACCAACCTAGAACTTTTGATTGATCCCTTGTGTGATCTCTCTCTCCTTTGGTAGATCTAGTAACTCCTCCCCATACTTAACACGCTTGGAGAGTAACTGCACAAGTACAAGAACAAAGGACTGTCAAAACATCGTGATTTATTACAACATAAACATTACAGAATCAGATTTATAATTAACAAATGAAAGCATTCACAATTGCACAATCAATTGGGAAAAATCCTAAAGAACTTTATTAATAATAAGGAGAATTACAACCTAGTTGTCTAATCCAATGCCATCCTTCCAGCATCAATCCTTCTTCACCTCATGAATTAGCAAGAACACACCAACAAGAATGCAATTCTATCTCCTCAATACTAAAAATAGCAACACTTACTTGCAATTCAGAACAATTCAACCTTCTGATCTCTTGAATGGGAGATCCTTTTATAGATGTTTGCAAGAGGGTGAGTCATCTATGGGGATTGATTAGTGCCATTCGACTTGTTAAAATTGGTTCCACAAGAGAGGGGAATTGGAGATGGTTTCCTAATTCACTTGGTCATCCTTGGATGAATTCAGAGAGGCAAGTGGTAGAGGAGAAGTTTCTAGAAGATTCCATGAGCAACCAACTAACAAACTGTCTCGAAAATTTTTCCATCCTTGCTCATCGCACCCTATAGAAGGCCTAAATAGTATGAATCACACTTTGAAAGTGTAGAAGACAGTATGCATCACACTTTGCCAGTGTAGCAATCAGTATGGTTTAGTTTAGGCACTTTCTGGATGATTTTTGAGATGGAACTTTTGGGGAATGATGTATTCAGATGACTAAGTTTGTTGAGGGTATGAAACAACTCTTTTAGGGGTTGATGAGCCCTAATACATCGACATATAAGTTTGGGGTTGATGTGCCCAAATATGTCTATAACAGTTGCTCCTTAAAGCATGAGGTCATAAATATTCATGTCATGTGAAATGATTTATCATGAGGATCTGATGTTTCGAACTGGAAGGTGACCTGCATAAGTAACAATACAATACATCATAATAATATGATTTTTGATGATCTAGCTGAGGGAGGCATTCCCATGCTTAGCTTTATAAATTTTCATTTCATGTACATAGATCAGATAGTCATCTACAGACACAGACTTGTGATTCTACAAATATAGAGTCGCAATCCATGATTAGGATGACCATCTGTGTAGAGCCTTTGTACATTTGATGTTTTTGTATCTCTGAATATATCATAGTCCGGTGGATGAAACTAGATCTGAGGTCTTCAAACTTGTTCAATCTTCAGTCGATGTACAAGTCAAACCATGTGATGAGATGTTTTGAAGTCGAACATGGAAAGACATCGCTTGTTTGCCAGCCAATGATGTGAGTTGTTAACAGATGCGAGAGGAATCACTAATAATGATAATGATCCTCAAGGTAATACAGTGCAATTCATGTGGTGTGAATACATGATCCGATGTCGAACACCACGCAAAATATTTCGATCAAAAGCCATTGATGTCAACCTTTCGCCAGAAGTGAGAAACTTGCCATTGATGTAAACAAGCTTCAAAGCACTGAAAGGGTGTTTCTAAGTCAACTTCTTAGATAATGAGCTGATGTCGACAAGAAGCAACTCATTGTAGGAGGGCCTTGATGTATCCCACATCTATGACACGAAATGAAGCAAATGATTTCTAGAGGTGAAAATGAACTGACGACACAAAGTTCAGGAATGGCGGTCATGAAAATATGAAGGTTGGAAGTATTTTAATATATGGGATGTTTAACTGGATTACTTCTCAATTGGATGACTTCTCTTGAACATGTTGGAAACACTGAGATGAATTGGTAGCATTAACCCCAAATGATGGATGGTATGAAAGACCAATGGTATGATGACCGGTGAACGGAATAATCCAACCCAACTCAATCATGGAGATGAAGTGAAAGTGTCATGTTCAAGAGCGACTTGCTACCATAAACTCTTCAACATTTTTCCCTAGTCATTGCTGACTAGTACCTCTTTATTTTTGTCAAGCTTGAGGAGGATAACATATCCTTGTTCTATAATTTTCCCTTCGGGTAAACCTATTGCTATTTTATGTTTTAACGAGTCTAGTGACAATTAAACTCGGTCTCATCTAGATAGACAAGTTTCTCACTATTATTTTAACGAGTTTAATGACAAGGATAGCTCGATCCTTTTCATGTTTAGAGAGTTTGAAAAAGGGATGAAAAGAAAACTCCATAAGTTCTTTTTTGTAAAATAATCCCTCAGGTCCGAAAAATGATCAAAGATCGAACAGAAGACAAAAAGTTTTCTTGGTGGTCAAAGATGTTCAATTCACCGTTTAGCACATCAGATTCTGTCAACAATTGTTCAACCTGCTCAAAACTCCATCAAATGGATTAAAAAACCATATTTATGGATGAAAAATGAACTAAAACTAACATTTACTTGAAGTACATGGAAAATTAAACATAAAAAGTATTTTTAACATTTCATTTTCACCATTTCATTTCAAATATTGGATTTGGAGCTCTGGAGTGGTTTTCCCCCTCAAATTTCACCAATTGATTGCGAGAGATTCTGTGGAATATTTCCCGTGCCGTCAGGACCAGGTAGGAGCTATCCTTAAGCTCTTCATTTTCATTCCATCTTTTTTAAATTCTGGGCAAGTTTTTTCACTTTTCTGGGCCTCAGGGGTTTGAATATTTCACTCTCTAATCATCACACCTTGCCTATATTGAAAAGGGCGATGCATAATGGGCTGCCAACAGGCCAGTTAGTATGCATCTCACCTTTTTCAAAGGCTAGGTGTGATGGACGCAGAAGGGAAATTTTGTATAGTGTTTTTTTTATCAAAATTTTACCTGTTTTTGCTGAAAAATGGATCCTAAGTCACTTACTGTTTGTATTTTAGATATTTGTTGGATCAAGATGGTTGCCACAAGGTGAGAATGAAAACATGAAGAGGAGAATATGGTTGCTTTACATGACCAGGCAACAATGGCTGCATTAAGGAATTGTGGTTTACTAAAGTTTTTCCGCATATCCAGCATGAGACAACAGATAAGTTTGCTGCAGTATTTTCTTCATTCTTGGGATCCTATTGACCAAGTATTCCAGAGCAGGGGTAAATCCATTCCTTTCATGGTCAAGGACATTTATTTTCTGATGGGTTTGTCGAGGCATGGCGCCCCTCTTTCACTATCAGGATTTGCTCGTGGGGGCGAATCGGTGAAAGATTACATTTGTCATTTCTGTAGAGATGGATCTCAACCCAAAAGAGATGGAAATATTAATATGTGAGATGTTACTGATCGACCTTTGAGAACCATCCTATTTAGCTTTGCTATATTGGCTGGAAGTGCAGCCTTACATTTAGCGAACAGATCCTACATGCAGTATGCCTTGGAATGCCTGGAACCGAAGGTGTTCAATTGGTGTGAGGCAGTAATTCCTGTCATAAATGACCAACTTTCCAAAGTAAAGATTGGAATAACTAAGAACTTTGGTTATGGATCCATATTTATTTCTTTTGCTTTGGAAAGAATCCCACTGATGCAACCTCAAAACATTTCACTGGGATTGTCTGCACTGAGAGAACCACATATGTAGAGATGGGTGGACCTTATGGCTAGGCATGGTGGCCAGTCATAGGTATCCTTTTCATCTTCCTTCTTTGAGTGGTTTGACCACCGGGAGATGGTGTTTGCGGAGTATCCATATATCGGGATGGATTTCCAAGGCAATTCGGATTTGGCTTTACCAGCCGGTGAGCAATGGAGTGCTATAGGTAAAATGATTTGACTACATCTTTTCTTTTAGTTTTCTATTGTTTTTGTATTTTTTAATTGTTATCAAGACTAAATAAACTCATATGTATATGCAGATATCAGACCAGTTCAACTAGTGGCATGCCCACGTGAGGAAGATGCTCCATCGGGTGAAGCTATAGGGAGAACAGTCCTTAGGGACCTTGACATAGCGTAGACCCTTGCACAGTTGCAGGATTAGATAGAGGGATTGACTCTTGGCATTCCAAATGTCTGGACTAACGAGTTACCTATGAGGCTACAACGCCATACTACTGGTGTACCGAGTCATTGGACTAGGCTCCTATGCATGATAGCACAGGTGGTGACATGTTATCACCAACATCACTAGTCTAGGATGTTTTTCTGCATTCATTTTGGGTTTTTGGGTCAAATGACCGATTTTGTCTTGGACACAAAACATTTTGTGAAGACTTATAAACAACTATCTATTTTTACTTTTAGAGTTTTATTTTGGCTAAGTGATGAAATCCTATGCAAATGTTGATGTAAAATGCTTTCTTTACATATGCTGCAAATGCCTATTTAACACATAATTTGCTAATGAATTAGTCAATGTGTTTAAGTTTTTTGAAATGTGTTGATATTGAATGAAATCAAAATGTCTTTCCAAAATCCTAACTCTTAGGAACATGCGATGAATAGCTGGGTTCTGGATGAAATAAATGCTAGTAAGTTGTAAAATGACAAGTTGTGAATCTAGCCTGACAATGATCCAGTGTATGCCATGTGAAATGGCATCAGAGAGGAGTTCAATCAACGTGCTATACTCAGTGATGATGTTCGTTGATTGACTAAAGCATACCCCCTGAAAGTCACTAACTCATCGCTTGGAGAGGACATGGCCCAAGCTGCAGAGGATAGGTTCTACGTACTATGACTAGCTCTGTCGGCATACCCAACAAATGGTTCCAAAAAGTTTGACATCCGTAACAATTGTGAAGTGGATTACCTAACCAAAATGACAACTCTAAAAGAAAACACAAAAAATGCAATGAAAGCATATGTACAGTGAATTTTACTACACTCAATCACGCATAGTAACGTTTGAGATACAACCCATTTCGGGGCTGCGATAGTGGAATCCCATCATAATCGACTAACTTGTAGGATCCTTTTGTCAACACACATTTAATGACATAAGGGCCCATCCATAATGGTTCAAATTTCCCTGCTCCTAATTTTCAGAATCCTGATCGTAAAGCAAGACCAGGTCACGTTTTGAGAAGACAGGAGACTTAACATTTTTGTCATATTGTGCCTTGGTGCGTTTCTTATGTGCTTCGTTAGACAATGTAGCCTCATGACAGGTTTCATCCAGATAGATTAATTCCAAGAAATTAACTTCCTCTTTAGAAGTTTCGGGTAGTAGGTCAATTACAAGCTTGAGGGATGAAATTCCACACTGAAGTGGTAAGACTACTAGACCATACACCAACTGAAAGGGCTTAAATCCAGTTGCATTTATCACCAAGGATCAATATGACCACAGAGCTGAGTACAAGATTAAATTCCAATTCCATTTATGGACTCCAATCATTCTTTGCAGCATGCGCTTAAGGATTTTGTTGATTGCCTCAACTTGTCTGTTAGCCTGCAGATAATATGGAGTATAACTATCATGGGACAATCCTAATTTGGTAGTTAACTTGATCATCATGTGATTGAAAAAATGCGAACCATGATCTATGACTATAACTTGTGGCACACTAAATCTAGAAACTACATGATTGAAAAAAAAAGAGCAGTTGTTTCACCGCTGTTGTTCAATGTAGGCATTTCTTTGGCCCATTTGGTAAAGTAGTCGACAACAACTATAATATACCCATGCCCCCCAACTGAGGTGGGGTTACATGTCATGAAATCAATGCCCCATTTCACGAATGGGCCAACAACAACTAATGGATGTAGTGGTGCAGGTGGTAATCTAGTTTTACAATAAAAATTCTGACAAGCATTGCACTTTCTGACTGCAAGTATGCAATATTTGAAAATTGTTGGCTAGAAGTAACCAACTCATAAGATTTTTTGTGCAGTTACGTAACCAGATATATGCCCCCTGCAAGCACTTGAATGACATTCATTCAAAGCTTTTTTGGCCTCCTCATGAGTAAGGTACCTTCGTAAAATCGTATCGACACCATGATGATAAAGTGTATCACCAATGATCAGATAATCTTTGGCTTGGTATCAAATACATAGCTGTTCAAAGAGAGAGAGGTATTAGGCCTAAAAGCTTGGGTCTAGAGATAGACCAGTATACCCCCATACCACAGATCACTTGACGATATTAGAAGCAGAGATTCATCCACGATTGATGCTTCTAATGTTAAATTGTTGGAGGACGAGGGAAGGTCGCAAAGTAACTCTGCAAAGATGAGAGATTTCTTTGATTTGGATTTGATGAATTCCAGATCAAACTCTTGCAAGATGACTATCCATTTGGAATATATTCCCCCCAGCAGTTGACTTGACATGATGTATGCCAAAGGGTTGAAATCTGACACAATGGTAGTTTTGCGAAGGAGAATATAATGGCGAAATCTCTGTACTGCTTAGATGGCTGCTAAAGCCAACTTTTTAACATAAGAGTACTTGCTTTTTGTATCATTAAGATTGCAGCTTAAATAATATATAGGATTTTCAATTCCATCATCTTCTTGCACTAAAACCATACTGATGGTTGTATTTGCAGCGGCGAGATACATGTAAAAGTCTTTTTGATAGTTGGGGGCGTACATTAATGATACTTTTATCAGGGAATATTTGAGAGCATCAAAGGAAGCTTGCACAACCTGATCCCAATGGAAGGGTACCCCTTTCTTCAAAATACATGTATAACCTTTAGTGAGCTCATCATAATTTGGAATGAACCTCCTCAGAAAGTTTGCCTTCCCTTGAAGTCTTTGAATCTGTAGCAAATTCGAAGGTGGAGGCATGTCAAGAATTGCTTGAACCTTTATTGGATCGAGTTGAATTCCGTCTTTAGAAACTAAAAAACCAAGCAATCGACCAGAGTCGACACAAAAGACGCATTTGTGTGGATTGAATCTTACTTTGTAGTGTCAGCAACATAGAAATATGGCTCTCAAATGCTGCGGATGATCAGTCTGTTTTCGAGAATGAGCAAGCAGTGTTGGAAATAATACTGAGAGGGGGGGGTGAATCAGTATTATCACATTAATAAAACTTTTTTCATTAACAAACTCTGATTCATATATGCTACTTCCACAACTTCTTATGATTAAGTTAATTGATCTTCAATGAGTGCATTAGAACATTATCAACCATATTATCAGTTAACAGATGCAGTAACATAGAATAGATCATCACACATAAGGCACACACATGAACACCATGATATAAGGTGGAAACCCAATGCGGGAGAAAACCACCTGCTGCAAGTCATCTCAATCTTCTTCTTAATAAGAAAATCCTTTTACAATATTTTGTACTGGTGCAGCCTTATACCAGTACGGGAGCTACAACCCCCTTTGCTCTTGTACTAGCCGATCCATTTACTAGTACGCAGGCTACTACCTGCTACAATGCTCCAAAGATTTCCTTTAGCTCTTGTACTAGCTTAGATACTAGTACGTAGGTGCTGACCTACAATCTTCTCTCCTCCAGGTACCACGTTTCATCAATTTTCATACTGGATACACTGAAGCACAACACATAAACTGAAAGGCCACGTTTCATCCAATTTTCATACTGGACCCAATAACCACATTGAAGCTCATAATCAAACAACCTTCTGAATTACCCAAGCACTAGATCAATATATATACAAGTGAGTCATCAATCAGATCTAGTCAATCAGATCACATAAAGATGAGCTATTAAGAACCTGATCCATTCATCCATCAATATTTAATCAATCACCTCTCAGATTGCTGTTACCAGAACATGATATCAGACATCAGACATTACTTCAAAACCCAAATCACAACAATGATAGACATGTACAGCTAAATAGATCTCAAGAGAGGTACGCAGCTTCACCCATATAACAGCTGCATATAAGTACACACTGTATCCAACTGAATCCCTGCGTACGTGTGCACTATGTCTCACAGTGTTCCTGCATACGTGCGCTCTGTGTCCAATGAAATGCCTGCGCCCCTCCGCATCTGCAGCGCTTCTGTGCCTGTGTACCGGCACACCTGCAACTCTTCTGTGACTGCGTATCTCCGCACTTGTCTTTCACTGGACCTGCGTACCTCCGGGTATAGATAGTTTCAAGACTTCAAGAATAACCCAGACTGTCATATCTACAGATCTGATCATGCACCAAAGAGATCTCAATTCATCTGTAGATTCGCCTTATTTAGATCTAGACATTACACCCAAGAGATCATGATATTTCAGATCTAGCTCTCATAAGATGTTCAACCCAAGCACATGCATTAGCCAAATGATCTCCTTTGCTTTATATAGGCAAGCTCTTCCTCAAGTCAAGGATCATGGGGCTCTATAATAATAATAAAATAAGACAATACCACGGGCCAAAACCATGATAACACAATATTGTCGGCTAAATACCAAGGGTAAAACTTAAGGAACCCCACATGTGGGCGCTTTACTGCCTTGAAGTGTGTGCACTGGTGGGTACGCACCCAATGAATGGGTAACCTGCGGGTATGTACGCACTTTATATAAGACATGCCTGCTTGTACGCACCTTTTGTACGGTGTGCCTGCGTACTCCTTATTTCCTTCAATATTTGAGAGTTGATCATCAATCTCTGCTACTGTCCTGTTGTACAATGATCCATCACCTGAATGGGTTGCCATCAAGGACAACACTTTAGCCATAATGCCAACAGTTGGAACAGAGAAGGGTACCCAAAAGGATGCAAATATAGAAATAGAGGAAATAGAGGAGGAGCATGCGGAACCCCTTAATGATGAAAGCATATTAGAGGAGTCACCTTTTATTGTTAGAAGGAGAGAAAAAACAATTGTAGCAGGCAAGAGGAAAAAGAAAAATGTAGATAAGTCCAAGGGCATAGAAGTGCTTGTCCTCACTGATGGGGACAATGATGAGATCAGAGAGAAGGTCCTGGAGATGATAGCAAAGACCTGGTACAAAATTGATGATCACTATAGAATGATCTTGACTGAGATACAACAGGGCATCACAGATTTCAAGGCATTGCCTCAAACAACAAAACAACCAGAACAAATAACTCAGCCACTGCAGGTAGAGTGAAGAATAGAAACGCAATTCGGCATTATAATTTTGTAGATGTCAGCTGGGTCACTATAGTTCTACACACAAGAGGACAAAGAATGAACCAAGGCATGTGTTATCACTCAATTTTTCCTAGAAGTTGTGTAAGAGGAAAGTATACTCGAGGTAACCACAAACCAACCTTTTAGATGCAGAATCTAGCCAATCTGCATCCAGAGAGGGCTCTCTCTTTATGATTTATCTTTGTTCTTGGAAGGTTTTAGGCTAGTTATAGATTCAAGAGTTTGTTTTGGGAAAATGGTGGAATCCACAAACTAAGGACAAGATTGAGAGCTTTCAATCCATTGGGCTATGGAGTCAAAGGATGGCTTTACTGGATTTCTATTGTAAGCACAAGATGGTATTACAGGGCAGGATAGCTAGACAGAGAACAATCCTTAAAATTTAAAGTGGATGGGATGAATTTGAAGGGATGAAAGGCAACTAAGAGTCTTTCACCGTGTCCAAAAGAAATAAATGAAATGACTACAAACAAAGAGCAATGAAGAATCCTTTGTTATAGTAACCAACAGTGTTTAAATTAGTAAAGCAAGAGCATTTAAGAATTCATGCTTATAACTAATTTAGAGGAAAACATCAAAAATAATAGCATTTGGAAACAGAGTACCATTAAGCAAATTCTGTTTCAATCTCTTATGCAAATTATTCAGGAATGGGTATGATGGTATTATGTGTTTAAGTATTAGTAAAGCAAGAGCATTTAAGAATTCATGCTTATAACTAATTTGGAAGAAAAAATCAAGAATAATAACATATAAAAACAGAGCACAATTAAGCGAATTTTGTTCCAATCTCTTATGCAAATGATTCATAAATGGATATGACGATATTATAGACTGATATAAAATTTCAGAGAAAGGGTAGAAACACTTATTGAACTGCTGTCCAACACATGAATCCTGCAACAAGTCCTGTGCTTTAAATCCTCATCCAGCCAAGCCACGAAAAATTTCTTCAAGCACTTTTATTTTGAAGTTTCAATGTTACAACCAAGTAATGGAATCCGCCTTTCAATGCTTCCAAGAGTGGAGTATTTATACCAATTCTAAACTAAAATATCTTGAAACAAATATCAAAATTGGTTCACAGATCTCTCCAACTATTTACATAAATAGAACTTAATTAAAGGACACTCAAACTAATGCATCTATTTGGCACTATTTTGTATGGATAGGTGATGACAAAGAGAAGAATTCGAATTTGATCCAACCCTTAGTTGATGATGAGGCATCCAAGTCACTAACTGTTTCCTTTCTTTGTGCAATCTGCTCCAACAATTCTGCAAACTTGGGGTCCAATGATATTTTTGTATTTCTCAATCCGTAATAGATATGTAAAAAGTGAAATAGTTTATTGTAGATCAATATGTTGGTGAGATACACCTCTTTAATTTTCCCAAAATTCCTCTCCAGCTATGCATAATAGTCTCTGTAAAAAAATATTTGTAAAATAGAGTTTTACAGAGTCTGAAAAATGGCCTGTAAAGATGCGCATGTATCTATCATTATAAAATCACTGTGAAAAAACTGATATAGGTGTTTGTAGATGGGTATCTTAGGAACAAAAACCTCCTTCAGTTTTGTATGAAGTATTTTTGATTGGCCAAAATACTCTCTGCAAAATGATGACTTAAACTGAAATTTTCTGCAAAAGTGCTTTCCAACATTGTTTAATATTTCCAAAACAAAAATGGTTGTTAGAAAAGTGAGAGAGGTTTTTGTAGATGGCCCTCTTAAGAACATAAACCTTCTTAATTTTTTTAAAATTCATCTTGTATTGATCACAATATGTTCTGCAAAACTATGACTAAAATATGCAATTTCTGCAAAAATGTTCCTTCTTGTTATGTTTTTTCATCTTTTTACTTTCTTGCTCTTTTGACTGTTTTACTTTCACTTTAGACAAACCTAAATATTGGTGAAAGTATTATCATCTCTTTTTACCATTTTACTGCCTTCTGTATTCACTTTTACTGTTTACCTTTTACTGCTCTGTAACTTCGTTTTAACTTTCACTGACTTTTACCTGATACACTTTAACCACTGATACTCTTTAACCACTGATACTCTTTAGCTGTTATGCTTTCTAACCTCTTTTTGAATAGATTTGATAACAATCTTGGAGTAAACAAATATTATGACTAGTATTAAGACTTTTTATCCAAGGATGTGATCTTCTGATTACCTCTTCAGGGGACAACTGAGTAGATTTTTTAAGCAATTCCCCAATGGACAAGGGAGTGAGGTTTTTACTAGGTTCAAAATGGAGCATCATGTTGATAGCTTGGGCAGTAATGGGGAAAAGAACATTCTGGTCAGGTGATATTACAGCTCTTTGAGTCAGATCATAGTTAGAATGGCAATAATGGATGATTTCTGGGAAATAAATGACTGAAGGAATGAGATACCTTGGGATATTGGATTCCCACAACCCTATAAGATCGTGCCCCTTTGAGTATTCGTCTCTGCAGCGATAATAGCTGAATAGGGGACTTTCATCAAAATGCAGGTCTTTAATTTGGAAATCTTCATCTATCAAAGGTAAATATTCCAATTCACGGTGAGGAGCATTCAGTGGAGTAATATTCAGAGCTGTCGACACCTCCATTTTGGTTCTTGTGGATTCAAAATGGAGGTTTTTGGTTTTACTCACAGGCCAGGCGAGATTTCAAAAAAATGAAGGAAATTGGCACAATTTGTTGGTTCAGGGAGCAATTACACAGTTTTGAAACCTCTGGGACGGACTCAGTGATGATTTCTAATCACTATTTCAACGAAAAACAAAGAACATTGATTTTTACTTGCAGTCAGGGCGGGGATTGCCAGGTGGACAAACCACGGTGGCACGAAACTTTTCGGAAGTTTTATTCATATTTTTGTATTTAAACATACATATGGCATGTTTAAAGTTTTTGTATATATATTTTTTATTTATATGGTAACAAACAAATATTATTTAATTACCGTAAGGGCGGGATTATAATATAATGATAATTTTAACCAAAGGGCGTATAGTGGGTTATTATTTTAAATGTGCGGGGATATAAATACTTTGGTTAAACTTTATAATAGAGGGTTTTTTGGGATATTTATAAAAAGGGAGTTATATACTTAGGATAAGGTATTTTATTAGGGATTTAGTATAATAGAGTTAAATGTAAATATGGCAAAGGACAAGGAAACTCAAAATATTTTTGCACATCTAAGAAAGTGATAACTTCTGAAGTAAATTGCAATATTTTATCTTCAACACTTAAACTTAGAATAGAAAGTTATCTTGAGGGATTTTTATGGAACTTTGCATGGGTTTCCTAAGTAAAATAGGATTTTACTTAGGACAAAGTTAAAGATGGAAGATTATAATGATGGATTATCTGAAGTACTTAGGTCTTTTTGATCATTAGGCTGAGGGTCCGGTCCCTCCAGAGGTCAAGGAAATGCCTTGAGCCCCTTTGATCTCCAAATACCTTAGTACTTTGTGGGAAATTAGTAAAACTTTTGAGGGGAAAGTGATGAGGGAGGTTAATGAGTTTGACTTTGCTTGCGGTGATTTTCCAGCATATTTCCTACTTTAGTACTTGTGATGAAAGTAAAGGATCAAAAACATGTAGCAGCATCATTCATCAGATAACACTTTGCAGCACCATCTACCTACCCTATCTACTTAATACTACCATTTTCTCTTCTTTATTAGGGTGCATTTAGACTTGCAAACCCTCATCAACATTTTTTCTTTTCACAAGGAAAATTTATCTAATTCTACCCTTATTACATCCAAGGTCTCAGATTAAACTGTTGAGCACCTTTTATTAACTCTAACTATCTACTTATCTGCCAAGATTAAACTGTTTGGTCAGATATTTATTCTCTAATCTATAACATGAAATTGAAATATGAGTAAGCCAAGTTTAAACAGTTTGACTTATTCATGAATTGTGGCAAAGGTTGGACAAGCTGCACACAATTGTTTTATTACAAAAATGAAGTAGTAGTGGCATTTGGATTTGCACACTTTCCTTGGTTTGTTTTTTGCTTAGGGTTCATTTCTTTCACTTCTTTTTTTGACCACTTTATTTTTCTTACCCTTTGATTTTTCTTTTAGGGTACACCCTCTTTACATTTTTTAACTTTTTTTATTTTTCGGTTTTTCAAGAATATGGAACACCTTTGCTCAAGAAAGAAGGTTTGAACATATTCCATAGTTCAATCAAGACAATCATGAAAGATGAAACCTATTGGTATAGGAGGCTAACACTGGCTCCACTTGGGGATGGCTTTTCCTTGTGGAAAGTCAAGAACAGCAGGTCAGATGCCTGAAAATGTCTTCAAAATGGAAGTATGAAATCTTCCTTTTTCTGGTAGCTTTATTTTACATATGATAGTGACACTTGTGAAGCTTAGGGCTTTATGTTTGGGCTTCAACTCCAACAAGTTTACCATCCAATCAACACCAAACATTTATTCTTCCTTCTTGAATCCCACTTGAGCACCTTGTAACTTAGGCAGGAATCTATAGTCTTGGTCTTTTTATCAAAAATATTTTTAACCTTTTCCTGCACAACTTGAGATCTGACCTGAAACTAAAAGGTGTTGCAACCTTCAAACCAGATTAGTAACTCATCAAGATCTTAGGGCCTTTTGATTGGATTCAAATATTTAAGGATTTATTTCATAATCTACTAAAATTTATTTCATAATCTACTAAAATCTGATTTAAATCAAACTGAAATCCTACCTACTTACTCTAATCAACTTTCTGACTGCTGGTTAGGTAAAATGAAACAACCAATGCAACCACTCAAGCATCATATACATTGGTGACCTTTGTTGCTTGTGCTTGTTGGTGTAATTGAGATCTTGCAATCAAATATAGCTTTGTTAACCTTTGAGAAGATAAGGAAATTCCTGATATCCTTTGTTGGATCTAGAAATTGTACAAAAGGATCTTGTAACATATATACACTATTCTTGAACTGATTCAAACAATTTTACATCTGTTGTGTATGTGTTGCATGCCATGAAATTGAAATATCACTTTTATCTTTATCACCCTGCATGTTTTCAACTGCACTTTGTGATGATATTTCTATTGATTGAAATGTCTGGCTGGTGAAACCATTATCATCTTGATTTTGACTCTCATAGTCTGTTGATGGAGAAAAATTATGATTGCATT
>APFE030008985.1:53241-93793 GCA_000404065.3 Pinus taeda
AACTGATCAAGTATTTGAAACCAAATGTTCAATTTATAAACTAGATCGGAGATAGACTGAAGCAGCATTCATTTACTTCTGCAATTGCAAAGCAAGAGCATTTCAAAGGCTACCTGGCTAACTTCAGGCTTCGTCTGTAGCTTATAAAGTAAACAATAGTAACAAACAAATTATTCAGGTCCCCAATGGAGTCGCCACTATGTTATCACTCAGGTTTTCCTAGAAGTTGTGTAAGAGGAATGTATACCCGAGGTAACCACAGCATGGAGGACCATCAACATAAACATTGTCACATTTCTCATTCAGGTGTTGCATGAATTCCATCAAAGTTTAACAACTAGGTTGTAGAAGCGAGAACAACGAACCTCGGCGCTGACGATACAGGTGGAAAAGGAGAAAGATAAAGCTAAAGGAGTTGGAGCATGTAGCTTAGCAAAGAGACAATGCATTTCAGTGGCAACAGTAGTTGGAAAAATCCATTGAAGATACTTGCAACACAGTCTCACACGTGAAATTCAGTGAGGAGGAACCACCAGCAGAAAAGATCATGAAGCTCACCCTTGCGATAAAGGAACCAAAGAATACACTGGGAAAGATAAACTTGAGTATGAAGTGCATATATCAAATATGCAAATAATTCTGCAGCCAACCATGCCACCAAAAGTGCGGAAGCAGAGGAAAAAGGACTTAAAGGTAGCACTGAAAGGCATCTCCGAAACAGTGGCAAACTGAGGGAAATTATTAGATGAAAAGATGCATATTTTGAACTCACTGTAGGAGGATCTAAATCCAAAATATTGAGGAGGAATTACAGGTGAATTAGATATCTTGTCAGTTGTAAAGAAACTACCAGTCTTGTAGAAGCTCGCCAGTATTACTGAAGGTAAGAACCTCCAAATGCAGATAATTGATCTTTAGATGAAGCAGAAAATTTTGCAAAAGAGGACTCAGCCATGGTAGGATGGTGCCCTCAAAATTTCTTAGGAAGTGGATGAAAGACTCAAATATTTGAAGAAAAGGGAGGCAAAAATACTGCAGAAGTCTGCTGACCCAACCACAGAGGCATTTCTAGAGGAGGTTTGCCAAGAGGAGAAACAAATGGCATAGGTATTTCAATAGTATAATGCAGTCTATAAGGGAATTTCATCAAAAATCAAGGGAACCGCAGCTAAGTGACTTACGACGAGTCATGAGTGAGTGTTGGGGGCATGTTGGGTGCAATCCAACTTTGTCCAAGTTGACGAACCTCATAAATGGGTAATTATATGGGCTCATTTTACCTCCTATCCGAGTCAAATCAACCATTCTCTTAGATTATTGTATGATTTTATGATTATATTTATGCTTATGGAGTGAGTTGAGTTAGTTATGATGCCATGTGGTCTAACTGTGTTTAATGCAGATTATTGATGAATTTTGAGGTCAAAGTCAAGGATCCAATGGACAAATGGCAGCAATAACTTGAAGTGGGCAAAGGAGAGGACTTGTAGGAGGGAATCCCCCTCATTTATTACTCCTCGCTTCAAATACCCCTTCATTTAGCTCAAAGTACAAGAAGCCAAATCATGCACTAGAAGGCAGTTGAGCAAGTGGAGGATGACTAATGATTATCGAGTGTTGGGAGCCAAGCCTCCCTGATTTGAAGGAAGTTGTTGGTAGCTTCATTTGTATAAGTAGAGAGGCCTAGGGCCTCACTAGGGTCAGATTTTTGTTGGATTGTTTCTTATGTAAACTCTGCTCCAACTTCGAGCTTATCATTTTTTTGATAGTTTCATGTAAGCTTGTTATTGTTTTGATAATAAAGATGGAATCCTTTTTGAGCTAGCACTGAGTTACCTCAGAGGGTTGAAGCTCTTGGGTTGGGGCCCAATCCAAGAAGCCAAGGTCCTCTTTACTTGTATTTGTATGTTTTATTTCAGTTTGTAGATTACGTTGTCGTTAGATGTATTTCTTTTATGGTTAAGTATAGGTTGGTTTTGATGATTCAGTAGTTTGCATCCATTTTTGCTTTCTATAGTAGGTTAAATAGTGATAGAGAGAAGATTCAAAAGGCTAGAAACAATGCCTTGGCCTCTCTTCCTCCCTTTGGGACCATGATTTGAGGTAAAGACCCTCTTTCTGCCCCAAAAACATAGATTTTCCTCCTTCATAAGACTTCTAGTGTTTGCAGCTTTTTAGTAGGTTAATAGTCTAGCTTTGCTTTGCTTTAGATCTTCTTCATAATGCTCACTTCTTGATTTCCAATATTTTTCTTTCATCCTTCCTTTCTTGCAGCATTTCTCAACATTTCCTTTCATAGATCATAGTTTAGACTAGTTTGATGCAAAACTCTGTTTTTCTAGATGCACTCATTTCATTGCTTGTTTGATCTTATTGGTTGACTGTCAGTTCCTTTGCAACAAATCTCTTATAGTAATAGGCTAGCCTATCAGCCATACCATCCTCCATCTGATCCATGCCCTACAGGTCGCCCAAGTCTCACCTCAATTCTACCTTAGTTTCCTACATTTTCCATAGAACTTCTTCCTCTCTCCTTGAGCAAACCCAGTCATCTTCCTCTCTCCCAGTGATTCATGGTAGACCATAGGTGCCCTAACACCTCATTCCAACCTTCAAACACCTTTTTCACCCACTCTCACACCCTCAAAACAGTGAAAACTTCTCTCGTCCTCCTCCTGTAGGCCTCGTGTAGCTCCCTGTTTTCCTCCTGTAGATTTCTTGTGTCCTCCTGTAGATTTTCCTGTAGGATTTCTTTTGAAGGATGAGTGTGGGAAAAACCTCTAGAAGGCCACCTGAGACCTCTTAAGACCCATCCACACCATCCTACATCCTCTCAATTCCCAAAACCACCCTCCAACGCCACCTATCGCTCTGCCACATTCACACAGTAAATTATATGCATGTCAAATTCACATAAAAATCCAAAAAGATGTTTTCATAGTGCTTTCTGCAAAAGTAGGATTAGTTGGTTAATTAGGGTTTACTAGGTTTGCTTTACATTTCAGTCTTTCTCCTTTCTGCAGTTAGAGTAGCATCTGTAGAGTAAACTTTCTCTCCTTTCATCACATATAGAGCTTCTTCTAGAATCCATAGAACTTGGCTTGAGCTCCTAGTGATCTTGCACCAGCTGGCCAAGTGACAACCTGCAATAATAACTAGTACTTGTGCATACAACACTGACACTTCCAAGTTCATTACGAACTACCGGGTTGATAAGAGTAAAGTAGGCAGCCCAGGAGTTGCAACATTATAGCTGCAATACTAGTTCTCACCACAAGTTTTGGTCAAAGACTCCACATTTTGAGGAGCGGAGTGTGCAGAGCTAGCAGTGTTATATTCGTTACGCAGTGTTTAGGGGCTTTGGGGTGGGTCAAAAGTCCCTTATTTTGTAATGGATATCGTGTATTAGTCCATTGTTTTGTCGAATCCATGGTATGTGGACCATGGTCTTGTAGTAAGTAAGCCTTTATAAAGAATATGTAATACTTTGTCAAATATAACTAAGCATAGATAGAATTCATAATTGATCATATTTTTTGAGTCTGTGTTTTTGGGAAGTCTTTGTAGCTGAGTGCGTGGAGGCCTTGAAGAGTCTGCAGCTGAGTGCATAGAACACCTGCAACTGGGTGCGCAAGTCAGAGAAGTGTATGTATTGAATATCCTTATTAATAAATAAAAAGTTTTGGTGAAGTATTAAGTATCTTTCTATGTCCATTATCTGTTGTTATATATATCATCGTGCATGTTTTTTACTGAATTATGTGAAAGAATACATGTTATACTATTCTTTGTTATGTTTATGCATTAAGTACCCATATGTGAAGTTAATCATCAGTGTGAAGTTATTCATGTATGTGAAGTTATAGATAGATATAAGACATAAGTGAGCACACAAGTGGCACAATGTGGATATCCCTCTCACTACAGAAACCTAGTTCTGCAACCTCCCATAACCGCTTTGGGTGATACTTTGATCTTCTTGCAGGTCATTGCCGAAAGGGCTAGTGGTTGAGGGTTTTTTTGGTTCGTAGTACACTCTAAACCTAGATGAAGCCCCCTTAAAGCAACAATGAATAATGATCACAAATGCATGATTCCTTAAAGGGTGTCATCATTCATTCATTCATTTGTACATCCAAAAAACATATTATCTCAATAAATTTTATCACAAAAAATATGTTTACATAATAAGAAACAAGGTCGTTCTATTTTTTCCAAACGGAAAAATCACAAATTTTTATTAAGATAGTAAAAATTCACATATTCACATGCCATGAGGCATTCAACCTCTCAGTCAAAAATGTGGTATTCAAAAAATCGGGCTATGAATAAACAAGTGCAGTCATTTTTTATTAGGCTTCTTTCTTTTTTTAAATATGTAGTTAGCAAGGATGTCTTGATCTTGGCCCCCTTCAGTTGTTGTGGGCTCTAGTGTATGTCTTGTTGTTAACCTAGTTGTACGACTATGTTACTGCAAGTGGGGTCAAGCACTTATCAATATAACAAAATAATTGTTAAATTCATATTTATAGTTAACATTAATAAAAATGTTTTATTAATAAAAAGAGTAGTAGAGTGTTCTTTAACTACTTCAGAAGTGGAGGGAAGCGGAATACTTTCGTATATGGCCATATGTTCCTCCTCTTCTCTAACCTCATCATGTACATGCTCTGGTGTAGAAACAAGAAAGGTTATAATTAATACACCATTTTCATTTAAATATTTTTAATTGTATTTCAATTTTTTTATAACAAATGAAATGCCTCCAGTACCAAATTGAACATTAGTTTCAAGAGGCACTCCACCATCAGTAGTCTCATGCGTTGTATCTACAATACTTGCATGCTTTTTACAATCAAGCACATTAATTTATGGCCAAAAATAATAACCGATAGATTTTAAAAGTAATCATTTATAAATGTTATTCATTTAATTTAATTCTCCTGAGTGTTAGGTTGGGTGTTGGAAGACTATGAAGATTCCAAGCTTGTCCTACGTTCAACCATGACTTGATAGTAGTGCTTGAAAGCAAGCTTTGGGTCTTCCTTTGTGAGAGACTCTTTGAATTATGACCCCTGCAATTTTGCATGAGAACATGAATTTTTCTTATTCTGTGATATTAAATTAAAATTGTTAATAATTTATAATATGGATGCAATTTTATTTTATATAATTACAATTTTTGCACCAAGTTTTGAGTAACCACTCAGGCCAAGATGATGTTGCTCATGTTTAGCTATTCTATCCATTGTGGTTTTGGATGTATCTGGGAGACTATATTTAAAATATTGAAAAGTTTAATTAGATGTCATAATGATGATAAAGCATTATAATTACATTATTAAAAGTGCCTCAGACCTTCATGGTTCGGGTGGTGTCTTCCCTACTCTTTAAAGTTCCTTCTCCTTTGCATTTTCCACCAGTTCTTTCCATTCCATATCTAGAATCGCTAGAGGGCACTCATGTGACCTTGTCCTTTCCAAATGATACCTATATTTCTCCCATAAATATTTTAAATATAATCCTGCCTTGGAGGTAACTCCAGTTTTTTTTAAGGCACCCTCACCGAACAAGCAAACCATCCCAGTCAAAAGTTCGTATTTCAACTTGGAAATTTGGGATTTCAAGTTTGTGTGAATGATGGGCCATAATATTTCCAAGGCTAGGTCATAAAAGGGCCTATAGAATACATCATTTCCTGCAAAAAGATATTATCATTAGTTTAAAATTATCATAGACTATATATTAATTTCAATTAGATTGTACTTAATATTTAAAACACTTATTAAATTCCTGGAAGTTTCTCTATTTTCATGTGGACATTGTCATCATCTACCAAAAACGTAATTGGTAGTGTTCCCATGCTAGTAACATAGGAAGATATAGGAAATGTCACTTTAAATTGTGTAATGGTATCATGCTTTGCATCCACAACATCATGTGCAGATCCAAACATATGTTGTTCAGGGGGTGTAGATCCTGTTATGTGCGATTCAACAAGTGTACAGGTCTCATTGACCAGTGCATCACTCATAGACAGAGAATCAATGTTGCTACCAACTTCGACCCCCATAGTCACAGCATGAGGATCGTACTCTGCCAAATACTCCTGTAAAATAAAGAGTTGTTTTTTAAAGGATGGGATAATTAAAATCATAAACAAATAAATGTGATAATTAAATGAGTTTCTCACCCCATAATGACAAATTTGGCACATCAAGGTTTTGATTTGGCCTCTTATATCTTCTTTCTGAGGCTCAACCATAAGTAAAGAACCAAGTTTCTTGTTTTCTTTCATTCAAAGCTTAATTATTTTTTGGATTGGTTCAAATGACATAAAAATTGCTGCTTCAGTAAGGTCTTCCTCAGGAGCATCTGTGGACTACTCTAAGTTTGGTGCCTTCCTCTTATCACCATGTTTATCAAATAAGTGTAATTTGCAATTCATCCACAATTAATCGTCATTATATTACTAAGAAAACCACTATTGACATATGTCTAAATTTATATCAAAAATTCACATTCGTGGCCAATATAAAACGTTCTAAATTTGTAAAAACTTCATCATCATGGAAGGCTCTTGGAAGAGGCATTGTGATAGGATCAATATATATTCCATATTGTATAGAAAAAATACTTTGAAAAGGATGAAGAAACGCATTTGATCAAGTTGTTCATATGCATAGTGAATCTTTCATTTAGTTATATGAGGCATAAAAATATGAATTTGAATCTCTATAATGGATAAAATGCTACTTTAGAATAAATATCGTGGTTATATTATTTTACGTACAACTACATTGATGTTTACCTATTGTGAGGTTAATTCCCTTTCATCTTGATGAACATGCCACAATATCATACCCATGATGTATTAAAATGTTTCCTCAACTTATAAGATTCCTAACAATATATTATAGTCAATGAAAATCTTAACATATAATAGACATTGCTTACAAGTTAGGTAAAACTAAATACATACCACCCCCATAATATCAATATTTGTACCTATTCGATTCAAATTGTAATCAATGAGAAACTCTTCCCTTGTAGCTATTGATTTAATGGTACATAAGAATACATGATTTCATTCAAACCCCTCAAATATGAAATTGGGTTGCTTATTTGTGGTCACGGGATGTGTGCTATTTATAAAACCTGCAATACTCATTGCTTTTGGCCTTCCATCAATATACATAGTTGCACCTTTATTTTGATCATTGTATTTTAGTTGTATATAAGTTGAGACAACTCCATATCTTCACATAATTTTTGTATATTGGACTAGTTGTACCCAACATTATAGTTGTAATAGGGTCCAACATACTCCATCAATTCATTTAATCCTCTGTAACATACCCTTATGCCATCCACGGAAAATAACACCAAACCATGTAATGACGATGGGGCAATGTGATATATCCTTTTATTGATTAAAAAAATCGGTGTTTATTTCAGGAGGATCCTTAGGTGCCCATTTTTCACTAGAGGTTTGTACCTCAAGGGAACCTTGATGTCATATATGCTCTCATTATCGTAAGAACATGACCCCCCTTTAGCGGGAAATGAATCCATGAGCCTATGGAATTTTCTTCTAATATTTTCACCTCTAGTTGACCTTCACATGCTAGACGATGTAGCAGATGTTTGGTCAATTTATTTTATCATACCTTCACTTTTGTCACTAGATGAAGATAGATCTGACAAATACCTGTTTGGTTGAAATTCCTATAACACTCCATCAAATGAGAGAAATTGTTAGCGAGTGTCATAAGGGATGTTGAGAAACAACTCAACGAAACCACAAGAACATTATAATAGTAAAAGTGAGTTACAAGAAAGAACTACAAGGAAAAGACTTTCTAGCGGAGGTTTTTGCAAAAGCCCCTATGGAAATAGCCCAAAAATCCATTTGTAGCAGAGGTCACTAGCGGCAGTGGGTGGGCAGATGTTTTAGCAGATGTTCTTTACAGTGCATCTACAATATACAAATGCATCGATGCTTCACTATCCATATAAGCACCGGTGTTGAATAGAAAATGTGCACCATGGAAGATTTATTTTATTTAAATGAAAAACAAATGGTGCACTAAATAAGAAATAGCAGTGGTATGTATACACCTGCAACATTAGTTCCCTTATTGTAGTAAAACACGCCGGTGCGTACATGTATGGAGCACCACTATAATTTTTAATTTTCAAAAAAATACAGTGTTATATTTCAATGAAGCAATGAAGTTGTTCATGTATTAAAATGCCTTGGTGCATCTTTTAAAGAATATCACTAGGCAGTGTTTAATTTTTACAAAATGTGGTGCTATAGTCCAACAAAGCACTGGTGCAGTTCATGTATTCAAATGCCTCAGGGTGTCTTAATAAAAACACCTCTAAAGGTTTTTTATTTAAAAAAAATACCAGTGATATTAGATATCTAATGCATTGTTGTGGTCATAATAACGCACCGAAGGAGGGTTAAATAAAAAAAAACAACTCCCTGCCTTAAATTTCATTTTTACCATCTATTATGCTATAAAGTTCTAAAGCACTGGTTCCACTCTTGCCTCATGCAAGCTCCCTCACATCAGTGCTTCTCTTTCTGATCCAGACTTATGCAGTAACGCAATAGAATACATATATAAACATAAACACAAAGATACAATAGAAATAAATCTTCATTTCATTAATATCAAAGAACTGAAAGATGCTTACAAGCATAATGGAAATAAACTAGCTCAAGCAATGGTATCTTATCTATGAGGAGATGAGGCATCTACATGCCTCTAAAATATGTTACAATGAGGCTCAAGAGACTTTTTATTATTGAACAACAAAGGGAAACCCTAAACAACCAAAACTCTAATCCTAGGAGATGGAATTCCAAGAGTTTGTGGGCCCCGTTGGGGTTAGTTGGGAAGCCAACATCCCAGGGTTGTAACTTGGTCATATGATATCCTTTTGGCACGTATGATACCTTGTTGGAAATATCTCTTTGAATACTTTAGGATTTTTAGTTGCCATTGTGGACCTTAAAAAACATTGTTTTGGGGGTCAAAACAGATCTAAAATTTTAGGACCTGAAAAATCGCTAAAAATAGTAAATGCCACTATAATTAAGGAAACTGATGAAACCAACTGGAGGTCTAAGTGGAATAGGTGGGTGGAAACCAATATCCACTTGGATTATTCCTCCACCCTTAGGAAGCAATGGTCCCCATTGTGTTTAGAGCCTCCATGAGGTGAGGAAATTTTTGTTGAACCTGGTCCCTAGTGAACCACTTACCCCAGTGAAGGAGTTGGACTGCATTGATAACTCAATATAGTTGGATCCTCTATTTGACAATGTCCTTAATCTATGTGTCCATGATCCTATCATTTTTTTCATGTTTGATGCAACTTGGGTTGAGCTCTGTTTCTGTCAATTGCTCAACAACATCATATGTGTCCAACAACGGGGCAAGTATGGTCGCAGTTGGTACACATTAAATATTGGGTGTAGGGCAACGAATGGTGGAATGTTGAACTCAAAGGAATTCTCCCCTATAGCCTTGGTGATGGTGTATGGTCCACATCAAAGTGGTTGAAGTTTGTAGTGGGGCCCAGCAAGGTGCTCCTTCTACAAATGAAACCAAACTTTGTGACCCACTTGGAACTTGTGTGGCACCCAATGTTGATCATGACGCTGCTTGTACTTAGCATTGGCTCTTTACAATATTCCATGGACCTATTGGCAGATTATCTGAATGCATTTAATGAAGTTGTTAGCCCTATTAACTTCAAACTAGACATGATCCAAATTTTCCTAAGTAGCTGCAAATGGTATGGCCACAACAATGGGACATAGTGGTTGGAATCTTAGTCCCATCTAAAAGGGACTATGGCCAATTGATCTATGAAGAGATCTGCTATAGTTGTGCTGGACATAGGGGAGGCTTTCATCCCATGTGAATTGATGCTTGGATTTGTACATGAGTAGAATGTGCACGATCATCTTATTGACAACCTCTATTTGGCCATCAGTTTGGATGTGGAAGGCCATGGACTTAATGATCTTGGTATCTAGCATCGATGAGAGGCTTGAGAAAAATTTACTTAGGATCCTACCATCCTGATCTGAGATAATAGACTACGGGATCCCAAAGTCTACCCACACTTGTTCAAAGAAGAGCTTAGTAATGGCTGTTGTGATACTCTTCCAGTAGGCTCCCAAAATGGCCATCTTAGAGAAGCTGTTGACAACCACAAAAATGTAGTTGTTTCCATGCTTAGTAAAAAGAAGGCCTGACATATAATCGATGGATATGGATTCCCAAGGCTGACTGGGAGAAGGTAGAGGAGTATATATGCCTTGCTTCTTGATTGTCGATTTGGAAATGGCACAGAAAATGTAGGATTTGATGTACTTCTGATCATCTTGCCGAAGGTTTGACCATTAAAAATACTTCTACAACATTACCACTATTTTCTCTACTCTGAAATGTCCAGCGACCTGACTGTAGTGCGCCTTCCAAATCATCTTGGCACTCTTGCTTGAAGGAACAAATAGGTGTCCCAAGTGGCATAACAGTGTGCCCTGGAGGTGAAAATATGGAACTTGCTTGCCTTCTAGGGGCATCTGGTATGTATTGCTGAATTTTGGATTTCTCTTGTAAAGATGTGACCACCCCGAAGTCTCCTATCCACAAGAGTCAATCACAGTGGCCAGCACCATAGCTAGTGGTCAGTTGAGAGAGTTTGCAACATTATTGGTCAGTAGAGGAAATTTCATCCTAAAAGTGGCCTCCTAAGGAAAAATAATAAAATAAGAGTTATGAATTTTGGAGGAAAAATAAGAAAACTACTTTTTTAATTGTATTTGTGGTTTATCTCCTTATAGGTTTACCCAAATTTCAAGTGTAGAAACTCGTTGGATGCAAAATTAAATTCCACATCCAATGAATGCCCATTATACATGTTTATGAGAAGACCAATATTGATAAAATATGAAGATACATTAAAAAATCGTATTGAACACACTTTTTTAATGTATCTTCATTTTTTTACCAATGTGGGTCTTCTTAGAAGTATTTGAAGTGGGTACTCATTAACGTGGAATTTAATTATGAATCCAATGAGTGTCTACACTTGAAATTTGAGCAAACCTATAAGGAGATAAGCCAAAAATACAATTAAAAAAATAGTTTTTTGTTTTTCCCTCCAAAATATTTACATGTACCTCTTTTCAAATTTAAAAGATTTTGATTGGTTTTCACATTATGTTTGTGAAAATTTCATGGGAATTTTTAGGCTAAAATTTCCTCTAATAGATTCCCTTCTTATACTTGATGTTCAAATGAAATTGTTTTAGATATGTGGACCACTTTTGATGGCGATCATTCTACAACTTTCGTTGTGTTTGTATGAAATGCAGGGGTCAGTGGTCTCTATGGATGATCGTTTCCTTAACGATAATGTAATGCTTCCATTTTTAGCAAGCCTGCACAATGCTATACATCAATTTTTAATAGGTGGGATACTTTCAAACCATGTTTTAAAGTTTCCCACTATGATATGCCACTAGATGCACCTTTTAAGTAAGAATTGTCCCGATAGCATAGTTGGAGGCATCTATCTTAATCTCAAATGGTTTTTGTAGGTCTGATATTGTCAGCACTGGTGCAGAGCAGAGGCGATGCTTCAACTTGGAAAATTCCTTCTGTTGGGATTCAGGCCAGAAGTAATTTGTTTTCGCTCTTCCCTTGGTGACTTTACTAAAATTTCCAAGTGATATGAGAGAAACCCAACATGAACCTGCGGTAGAAATTGGCAAGACCCAAAAAGATGCTTAGATCTGTTAGAGTGGCTAGGACTGACCAATCTTGAATAACTTGTATCTTGGCTAGCCACATGCACACCCCGCTCATTAATGATGTACCTGAGATATTGAACCTGGATCATACCAAAAGTGAATTTCTCCAAATTGGCACACAACTTGTGTTGTCACAAGTTTAGGGGACTTTCCGAGTATGGTGTAGGTTCTCTTCCCAACTCTCGTTGAAGATAAGGATGTCTTCCAAATACACTAACACGAATGAGTTGGTGAAGGGCTGTAAGATCTCTTCTATCATCCTCATGAAGGTTGTGGGGGCATCCGTCAACCCAAATGGCATGAACAACAATTTGAAAAGGACCTCCTTGGATTTGAAGGCAGTCTTCGACACATCAGAGGGTTTGATTGGCACCGGGGCTTCAAATCAATCTTGTTAAAATCTTTGGCCCCTTTGAGTTGGTCCAAAACATCATCATTCCATGGGATTGGGTACCTATTCTGGACAATGATCTTATTCAGCGCTCGATAGCCAATACCGAGTCTCCAGGTGTCATCTTTTTTCTGTACCAACACAATCAGGCTCCCATAGAGTGATGAACTTGGCTTGATGTGCCCTTTCTACAATAGCTCCTATATCTACCTCTTAATTTCATCATTCTCCATAATAGAGAAATGGTAGATCGGTCTGTTAGGTAGCGGCGTGCCTAAGGTCAAATCGATGGAGTGCTTGAGCTGATAGTGAAGAGGTATCCCTAGGGGTGAGGTGAAGATGTCCCTGTACTCCTCCATGATCTTGTCCATATTCTATTGTCATTTGGAGGAGCCCTATTTGGAGGCTTTGGATTTGGCCACTGTCATATTCTTTCCCTAAGGGAAAATCATAACGAAGGTAAGTTTTCCAGTCTGAAAAATGATCTTACTACATTGCTTTCCAAAGATCAAAGAGATGGTGGTAGGCAATGCCACCTCTGGCATCTTGTATAACTTATTGCCTAAAGAAATAATAATAGGGAAAAGCCTAGACTCATACAAAACATGATGCTTCCAAAAGTATGGTTGACCTAATAATACATCACAAATTTCAATAGGAGAAACATCACACCGTACCTCATCTATGAAGTGATTGATGCTGTAGGGAAGGAAACACTGTTGGATGACGAAGAGATCTCATCCCTGGTGAAGCCACCCAATGGTGTACGAATATGGATGTGGTGTGGTCAGTAGACCCAAGTGCTTCATGACCTCTATTGAAATGAGGTTCATTTATCTTTAGTTGTTGACAATGAACTACAGTGTAGAACCATTCACCCACATTTGTGAGTGAAGTAACCACTCCCCCTCATCTCGATCTTTGGGCTCAATATTTTGGATCTTGGTGGTGGAAACAGTGGCACTAGGCTTTACATCAATAATTTGTTTTCCTTTATCATTCCCCTTGTCAGATTCTGACTCAGATTCAGAACATGCATTTGATTCGTAAGCCTTCATCTCAGCCACCAGTGACTTCTTGGCTTGACACTCATGTGTTGTGAGTAGGGCTCTTATGGAACTCACACTATTTCCCTGTCTCCTTCTTTATCTTCGTGGTGTTACTATTTTTCTTACAACTTAGGTGGGTTGTCCTAGGTCACCTCGACTTTTCTTCGTTCTTTGTTCTATATTTTGGGGACACCTTTCCCTTGCTTTAGATTCGCGGATTCAAAGTCTTGCTTCTTTTGTTTAAATTTCTTCTCAATCTTGACAATGTATCGATAGGTGGTGCCAAGCGAGGAGATGTCCATGAACTCCACCTCGTCTCGGGTACTTTTTTAAACAGATGTGGTACTTGAGTACCAAATTCCACTCAGAATCCTTGATACCTAACTTCGTGTGAAGGGTATGAAAAATATTTGTGAAATCTGACACATCTTGGTCCCTTCCCTGCCACAGCATGGTCCACTTTATGTATTTATCTTCTTAGATCCTGACAGGGTAATATTTTTCCTCGATGGTGTCTTGGAAAGAATTCTGAGTGGGTGTGGCTGAAAATAGTGAGGGTTCCCTCTCGTCCTTCTATTCACATTAGGTTTCCCACCAATCCTTGACATGGGGGGTGGCTTTGAGGAGTGCAAAAGTAATATTTTCTCGGTTTGAAAAGTCATGAACCAAAAGCTATCCTTCCAACATATTTAGCCATATATCTATGGTTTATGTATCTATCTGGCCTTCAAATGTAGGAATGTCAAAGTTGACTTATACCTTAAAGGGAGTGGCTCCTCCAAAGTGGTTTTTGGATGAATTTGTGTCGCCTGTGGTTAGCCGCTGAAGGATCTGATCAAAGTTATCCATCATCATATTCCTTTGTCGCTTGAGAGCATCCTCAAGCAATATTTTGAAAGGATCTCTTGTTCCTTCGTCTTTATTTTCTTCCTCCATGGGAGTTTGTCAAAGTTTTTGAGTCTAGTCTTACAAAGATTCAACTAGATCGAGCCCTAACTCCTTATACCCTAACCTCATAGGGACATGCAAAGAAAATCATAGAAAGAGTAGACCACTCTAACACCACTGATTTGGACTTATGCAAGAATGCAAAAAAATACAAATATAAACATAAAAAAAGATATGTAATAGAAATAAATCTTAATTTCATTAATATCAAAGAACTGAAATATGCTTACAAGAAGAATGGAAATAAACTAGTTTAGGTGATGGTAGCTTATCTATGAGAAGATATGTGGTGGCTACATGCCTCTAAACTATCTTACAATGAGTCTCAAGGGCATTTTTATTATTTAACAACAAAGGGAAACCCCAAATAATTGAAACTCTAACCTAAAGAGATGTAATGCAAAGAGTTTGTGGGCCCTGTTGAGGTTAGTTGGGCAACCAACTTCCAGGGGTCATAACTTGGTCATATGATCTTTGTCTGGTGCATATGATACCTTTTTGGAAACATCTCTTTGAGTAATACATGATTTGTGGTAGTTCAATGACTCATATTTTTTCGACGACTATGGGCCTAATGCAAACCTCAATAAAATGTCATTTAAGGGGTCAAAAAGCTCCATAAGTTCAGGACCCGAAAAACTTCTAAAAATAGTAAATGTTGTTGTAATCAAGGAAAATGATGAAACTGACTAGAGGTGCAGGTGGAATAGGTGGGTGGCCACCAATATCCACCTATATCACTTGCTCCGCATCCTTCTGTATCATTCTTAGTGTATGGATTTCCAATTTTCTCAAATAGTGTTGAAATTTATTTTTTTCAATTACGTGTCAACAATGCCTCCCCAATGAGAAAATTCCTAGGGAATGTCTATGTTTCTCTCTAATTTAATTTTTTAGCGGATTAGAATTGCAAAAAAAAATATAAAAAAAAATCGACTATTTTTGGCGAAAAAAAAAAATCTTGTGTGGTGCATTCAACAACTCCAACTAGCACCTATAGCGGTGCACCATGTAAATTGATAACTTGCACCATCATTCAGTGTGTGAACCTAACACACCACTATTTTTGTTATGTGTTTCTTAAATGAAAATGCACTAGGAAATGATATAACTTGTACATCGATGCGTACATTTTTAAGTTACTCCTGGTGAATTTACATCTACCAAACACACCGCAAAAATAATAACCAAAAATGTAACTCAATTCATTCGATAACATGAACATTCCATACTAGTGCGAAAAGGTTATACGTGCACGCTGATGCATAAGTTTGAGATAAACCATGAACAAAATGTAAATATGTGAACCAAAAGTAGTGTGTCATACGTATGTATTCACTATGTCTAGTGCGGTTTTGTTTGATAGCGCACTAGAGCCGATGCAATACTGCTTTTTGGGCACACCAAGGATTTGTTTTTTAATTAAAACTTATGATTCCATATTTATAAATACATTTTTCATTTAATAAAAAACAAATTGTTTTATGTATGAGGCCTTTGTATTTTATATGTCAATCATGTAGCAAAGATGTCAATATCTGGAACAACACCAAGAGAAAGAGAAAATGGTGGGCCAAAACTATGTGGTTTGATCATGGGATGCCTAAGAGAGGGTGAGTGATTTATAGCCTCACCATATTAGCATGGTGACCCAAGATGTTTTTAGGAATGTAGGCCTCCTTAAGTAGTATGAGGAATCTACATCCCTCAAGGTGCACTCTTTCTTGTTGGCACATATGATCTATCGATGCAGTGTCTAGGCGTAGGTTTCTTGTGCCACTCCTAAGGTGTGGTATAGGCCCTCTAAGGAGGAAATATATTTTATCACTGGCCTATCCATGAGAAGGGAGGATTTTCGCCAGTTCCTTGATGTCCCCCATGGTGTTGAAATAGAGAGTTAAATTGCCTACTCTCAGAGATATGTTGGGACTCATGAAATCAATCTAGTAGATTTTCAGGTGCGTGGTGGACAACTACGGATTTATTCTTTTGTTGCATAGGTGCCTCTCATTATTAGTGACCACCATTACACACTTTTCTAGTGATAAGCAACGCATTAATTTCCCTCTTCTGTATTATTTTGATTCTTTGATTCAGGTGCCATGATGTACAGATGGTATGCCATTTTTTTGAGGCAATATTATATTGATTTAGATAGATGTCATGCGAGGATAAATGGGAGGACGAGCTTCCCTTTCACTTTAGATATTTTATGTTTATTTTTTGAGAGGTTTCTAGAGATGAGGCCTGCATTTGACTATCGCCCTCCCAGGTAGATGACTAAGGTGAGGATTCACATGTGGGGCCAGATGATTCCCAAGAGAGGCCTGCCAGAGCATTTGGCTAGGATTTCTGCCCAGGGACTGACTCTAGTGGCTAGTGAAGATGTCCATGCGTTAACCTTGTTTCCATTTCATATGTAGGTATTGATTGGAGGCAATGTCCCAACATCCTCTTAACACATGATGAGCCTACAGACAATAGAGGTAATATTAATGTTTTCTTTAAATTAATCTAGTTTCATTTTATTGTCTTAATTAATTAGAGTAAAATTTGTTCTAGCACATTCTTTAACTTATTTTTTTAAATTGTTTAATGAAATTGTCTAATCATTGTTGTGTACTATATATTTTGTGGACATCGACAAATTCCTTGGGGACATGCCTCCTCCCCCACTAGAGGGAGTAGAAGAAGAGATGAGCGAGGCCTAAGAGGGTGAGCCACATCCTCAAGGGGGCATGGGAATCCAGGCCTGTAGGGTTGGTATGAGATTTAGGATGGACTGCGACGAAAAATTGTCTAGAGTTTTAGTTGGGGAGGGAATTCGCCCTATGAGGGATCTAGACATCAACGTAGATCCTAGGTTTGTGAATCTCTCAAGGTATTTTCCATGCAATATGATGACTCTTATGCATCATATTGTTAGAGCGAGTAGGATACTAGCAGTGAGGAGGGATGCAGGGCATGCAATGCCAAATACGTCAGATGAGCCTTCACGCAGTTCTAACCCATTGGATCATGATGATGATGGTGGTGATCATGCTTCTGTTAGTACTACCCCATCGGATCATGTTCAGGGTGTCAATGATCCTTCTGGTAAAACACCTCCTTGTCATTCACCTGATGATCAGATGCCAGAGCTAGAGGATTTCGGGACAACGCCCCAGGAAATTTTTTTGGACCCTATTTTAGGTGGGCAGACCTACCTATGGTTTTGTTCATGGGGTTTTCACATGGTTTTGGGCATGATGGTTTTCTGCACATGGTATTTTGTAGATGCAGTCAAGGAAACTATGGTTATGTTCTAATCCAGGGTTAATGGATTGGGATTTATAAATGCTTCAGCATGTATATATGTATTGTAACATTGAAAGGAATATAATGAAAAATTTATCTAGTAGTCCCGGTTTTGGGATCCAGGGGAAAATATCTATGTATTTTCTTTATGTTTCTCGCCATTGTATCCTTTGTGTTTTTTAATAATTCTTTTACAGGTAATTTTTATACAGGGTTAAAACCCACATTTGGTATCAGAGTTGTTTGGCTTCAAGGGGACACTTTTGTTATTGAGGGGTTTTTCTTGGGCCTATGGTAGACCCTATTCAGTGGGAGATCCACGGGATTGATTCTTGCGATGAAAGAAGATGGCAAGCAATGGAAAGATAGAAATCGAGAAATTTAATGGTCATAGTTTTGGGTTGTGGAAACTCAAGATGGACGATCTACTAGTGGATAAATATCAGTGGATCACGGTAGATCCAGTTACTAAACCAAGGATAATGTCAACTAATGACTGGGTGAAGTTGGATCAGAAGGCAAAGAGAACAATACAGTTGTGTATCTCAGATCAAATATTTTTTAATGTATTAGGGGAAGCTACATTGAAGGATTTGTGGCCCAAGTTAGGGACTTTGTACCAATCTAAGTCCCTGGTAAACAAATTGTTCCTACGAAAAAAGTTGTATAACCTGAGGATGAAGGATGGAGACTCGATGAATGAGCATATAGATTCATTTAATACTATGGTAAACCAATTTTTATCTATTGATATAAAAATATTAAAATGAAGATAAGTGCATCAATTTTCTATGTTCTCTACTAGGTTCATGGGATAGTCTAGTTGTTGTTATAGGTAGCAATACAAATACCTTAAAGTTTGATGAAATAGTCACATCCTTGTTGCTGGAGGAGATGAGACGGAAAAATATGGAGAGACAAAATGGAGATGTATTTCTTGTATGAGGACGTTCCCAAAAAATAAACAAAAATAAGTCCTTGAGTGGGAGATCTAAATCTCTAGGAAAACCTGTAAAGGTATGTTGGAAATGCGAAAAGGAAGGGCACTACAAAAAGGACTGTATATCTAAAGCTCCTTAGAAATGAAAGGGATTTGATGATGCTCCTTCTACAGAGGTGAAAACCACCTCAGATGAAGGTGGGTATGTGTACTTGGCTTCTTCTTCAAGTACACATGTAGATCATGAGGCAAGGTTGTTTGACTCAGGTGCATCCTTTCACTTCACTCCCCATAGGGAGAGGTTCTGTGAGTATGAGAAATATGATGGTGGTGATGTCTTCTTAGAGGATGATAGAAAGGCTAGAATAGTCAGATGCAGAAAAATGAAGCTAAAGTTGCAACTTGGAAGGATTAGAACACTTCTAGGTGTTCTGCATATTCCTGCATTGGCCAAAAATCTGATTTCTATAATAAAGATGGATGATGAAGGTGTAAAAACAGTGTTCAAGAAAGATACCTACAATATGGTTCATGGAGCAATAGTATTGATGCAGAGAGTTCAAATTGGAACTTTGTACAAGCTTCTGGGTAGTACTGTTATTGATAGGTGCAACAATTATGTGCGTCTTGAAAGTGGAGTAGAAAATCTAGTGCTTTCTAGAGAAAAGACCATGCTATGGCATCAATGGCTTGGACATATTGGAGAGAAATTCCTTTGAATACTTCATGGTAATGGTATGGTAGTGTTGGGAGTGGAGCCTCATTATCTTCTTTATTCAGAGGTATCACCACATTGGACCCCATTTTGTAATGTGGCAACAACACCACCCATAAAATGTAAGCCACAAGGGGGGTCCAGGGGGGGTGACGACAATTATTTGGAGCTCCCCCCTAGTGGGGGATCAGGGGCAGTGCCCTTGAAGCTAAAAATAGATGTAAAATTTCCTTGTAAAATGTTGTAATTTCATAGTCAATCTGGGTTGTTCATTAGGTAGAGATCTGACAGTAGAAGTTATGTTTAAATTAGGGTTTTTCCTTAGAAGGCAACCCCTCGCTATATATGATGGAATTGTATTGCGTCTATGTAGATCTGTATTCTGAGCAAGAAAGCGAGAGGAGATTGTGTGAGATCAAAGAGGGAATTACAGCGGATCTACTGTAGGTTGTATCTCTTCAGTTTGCTGGATAATATAAAAGGAAGGACTGGTTGTTTCTTCATGGATGTAACCCAAATTGAGTGAACCACGTATCCTTGTCTCTCTTTTTTATGTGTTTTCTGTGTTTATATTTTTGCAATATATTTTATGTGTTCCATTTCTCTGTAATATATAATTTTCTAACAACTAGTATCATATTCGAAGGTCTCTTTGGCTTATAAACTTGCAGGAGAGAAGGGTTCCTGGTTCGAGTGGGAGCAATGGTGGAATATGGTAGGTTTAGGGTCAAAAAAATTAATGGCCAAAACTACCAGTTGTGGAAGATGCAGATGAAAGATTATATGTATAAGAAATATATGTACCTACCATTGTGCAGAAAGACAAAGAAGCCGATGAGTATGACAGACATAGGATGGGATATTCTCGACAGAAAGGAACTTGGAACAATACGGTTGTGCCTAGTGATGTCGATAGCGTTTAATATTTCAAAGGAAACGACAACAAAGGGGTTAATGTCGGCATTGGCCAAACTATATGAAAAACCATCATCCTCAAATAAGGTATTTCTTATGAAGCGTTTATTTAATATGAAGATCTCAGAAGGTGGATCTGTTGCTGATCATTTAAATGAATTTAATACAGTTACCAGGCTATGTTATTTCTATGATCATTGCCAGAAAGTTGGAATGGTTTAGTTATGGCCATTAGTAACTCTGTCTTTCGATCTAGTACTTTAAATTTTGATGATGTTGTTAGTGCAATCCTTAGGAGGAAATGCGATGGAAAAGCTCCGGTGAGACATCAGGTAACGCTTTGACTATAGAGACTAGGGGAAGAAAAATGGAAAAATGAAAGAGCCCAGGATATCACAGTAAGTCTAGGAAAGGCATATCCAAGTCCAGATCAGGGATATTGTGCTGGAAATGTAGGAAGAAAGGACACCTGAAGAAAGACTTCAAGTCTTGGAAGGGAAAAGAAGGAGATGTGCAGCAAGAAAACAATCATGAAGTGAATGTGACAAGTGATGTGTTGTAATATTCTTTGATTATTTCATTAGAAAATATTATTGATGCTTGGGTGGTAGATTCAGTGGCCGCATTCCATGCCACACTTGATAGGAAACATTTTCATGATTATGTTCAAGGTGATTTTGAATAGGTTCGATTGGGTGATGATAAACCTTGTAAAATCATTGGAATGGGTACAGTTTTCATAAAATATTAGAATGGAAATAAATGGCTATTGAAGGAGGTAAGACATGTTCCATATCTAAAGAAAAACCGGATTTCAATAGGGCAATTGGGTGGTGAAGGTTGTGTAAAAACTTTTACAAATAAAAACCTGGAAGGTCACTAAAGGAGCCCTGGTAAAAGAAAAAGGTGAAAAGGTTAGTACATTGTATTTATGCATTGGTATTTCTAATTATGTTAACTCTTTAACCTCTACAGGAGAAGATACAGCATTGTGGTATCATAGGCTTGGATGCATGAGTGAGAAGGGGATACAGATTCTTCACTCAAGAAATTTGTTGTGAGGTTTGAAGCATTTTGATTTAAAATTTTGTGGGGTGTTTGTGGAAAACAGAAGAGAGTCATATTCCTCAAAGTTGGGAAAGAAAATAAGAGTGAAAAATTAGAGCTTGTGCATACAAATGTATGGGGACCTGCTCAGGTATCATCTCTTGGTGGCTCTCATTATTATGTTACTTTTATTGATGATGCAACCAGAAAAACCTGGATTTATTATATTCAAAATAAATCTGATGTATTTGATACTTTCAAGAAATGGTAATCTTTGGTTGAAAATGAGAAAGGAAAAGGGTTGAAGTGTCTCAGATCAAACAATGGAGGTGAATATTTCAGCAAAGAGTTTGATATGTATTTTTCAAAGAATGGAATTCACAGAGAGAAGACAGTTCCAGGAACACCACAAGAAAATGGTGTGTCAGAAAGGATGAACAGGGAAATCATGGAGCATCCAAGGTGCATGATATTGCATGCCAGATTGCCTTTACAATTTTGGGAAGATGTTGTAGATACTGTTTTTTTATCTAATAAAAAGAGGGCCTTCAAGTTCCTTGGATGTTGGTATTCCAAAGGATACATGGACAGGTAAAAACGTAAACTACTCATTTTTAAAGACTTTTGGTTGTGAAGCCTTTGTCCACATTAATAAAGAAAATAGAACAAAGCTTGAGGCAAAATCAAAGAAATGTACTTTTATTGGATATGGTGTTAATGATTTTGGTTATCTCTTTTATGATTATGAAAAACACAAAATCATTAGGAGCAGAGATGTCATATTCAGTGAATTTATTTTTTATAAGGATCATATGCAGCAAAAGAAAACAGAGAATACACAATGCTTGATGAGATCACAGAAAAAGTGAAGTTGCCTGAAAATATTAATGATCAATGACCGTAATAGCAACAACAACAAGCACCTCAAACACCTAAAAGTGGTGTTATAATATCGACCAGGAAAAGTAGACCCCATGAACGATACTCTCCTTCATTATACTATGTATTGTTGACTGATTCTGGTGAACTAGAATGTTATGAAGAAGCAATGCAGGTAGAAACCAGGAAGAAGTGAGAGCAATCTGTGAAAGGATAGATGGACTCCTTAGTACATAACCAAACTTCGAACTTAATTAGGTTGCGTGCAGGTAAAACAACATTGTAGAATAAATGGGTTTATAGGTTGACGGAAGAAGATGGAGGTAGAAAAATATATAAAGCTAGACTTGTGGTGAAGGGGTTTGCATAGAAAAGGGCATAGACTTTGATGAGATATTTTCTCCTGTTGTTAAAATGACTTCAAACAGAACTATTTTAAGTCTAGTAGCAGCTGAATATTTACATCTTGAGCAATTAGATGTAAAGACAACCTTTCTCCATGGGGATTTGGAGGAAGAGATATATATGCAGCAGCCACAAGCATATGAGATAAAAGGGAAGGAGAAACTAGTGTGCTGGTTGAAGAAGAGATTGTATGGCTTAAAACAAGCTCCAAGGAAGTGGTATCTAAAATTTGACAGGTTTATGTTTGAACAAGGTTATACTAGATGTCACTCTGATCATTTTGTTTATCTCAAAAGGAAAAATGGTGGCAACTATATTATATTATTATTGTATGTAGATGACATTCTTGTTGCAGGTTCTAACATGCAGGAAATAAATGTGCTCAAAAGAAAATTGGCGAACTCACTTGCAATGAAGGATTTGGGCGTTGCAAAATAAATCCTTGGTATGAGAATAACTAGAGACAGGAAGAATCAAAAATTAACATTGTCTCAAAGCGAGTACACAGAAAAGGTGTTGAAAAGATTTCATATGAAGAATGAAAAACCAGTTAGTATACCTTTGGCTAGCCATTTCAAACTAAGTAAGGAGGTGTGTCCCAAGGCTCAAGAAGAAATGGCTTATATGTCTAAAGTTCCATATGCAAGAGAAGTTGGACGCTTAATGTATGCAATGGTTTGCATAAGGCCTAATATTGCACATGCACTGGGAGTTGTAAGTAGGTACATGAACAATCTAGGAAAATAACATTGGATGGCGGTGAAGTGGATTCTCAAGTATTTGAGAGGTAGCACAAATCAAGCATTATTCTTTGGTGGTTCAAACTTTGTTCTATGGGGATATGTTGATGCAGATATGGCAGGTGATAGAGATAACAAGAGGATCACAACAGAGTATGTGTTTACTATAGGTGGAATAGCTGTCAGTTGGGTTTTAAAACTGCAAAGTGTTGTTGCACTCTCAACAACAGAAGCAAAGTATGTTGCTGCTACAGAGGCTAGTAAAGAAATGATTTGGTTACAAAGGTTTTTGGATGAATTGGGTAAGAAGCAAGAGTTGGGCAGGTTATAGAGTGACAACCAGAGTGTCATACATCTTGCAAAGAAATTTGAATTTAATTCCAAGACTAAACATATACAACTCAAATACCATTTCATACGGTCAGTGTTGGAAGATGGACAGTTGAAGTTGGAAAAGATACACACTAGCCATAATCCTACAGATATGTTAAAAAAAGTTGTAATCAGGGAGAAACTAAGATTCTGCACAATTTCAATTGGTCTTCAACTATGATGAAGAAGAGGAGAAACAACAAGGTCCAAAGTGGAGTCATTGTCTAGCAAATGAAGCAGCGGTGGAGTTGCTATAATCAGTCTCCAAGTGGGATATTGTTGGATGTGAAGCCTGGTTATCTTCCTTGTTCAAAGGTATCGTTGCATTAGATCACATTTCATAATGTGGTGGCAATGCTACCTATAAAATGTATGCCGCCAGGGGGGTCTAGGTGGGGGTGCCCCTGAAGCTAAAAATAGATGTAAAATTGCCTTGTAAAATGTTTTAATTTCGTCGTCAATCTGGGTTATTCATTAGGTGAACATCTGACAGTAGAAGTTATGTTTAATTTAGGTTTTTTCCCCTAGAAGGTAACCCCTGGCTATATATCAAGGAATTTTATTGCGTTTATGTAGATCTGTATTCTAAGAGAGAAAGAGAGAGGAGATTGTGTGAGAGCGAAGAGGGAATTACAATGGATCTATTGTGGGTTGTATCTCTTTAGTTTGCTAGATAATATAAAAGGAAGGACTGGTTGTTTCTCTATGGACGTAGCCCAAATTGGGTGAACCACATATTATTGTGTCTCTCTTGTTTTAAGTTTTTCTATGTTTATATTTCTACAATATATTTTATGTGTTACATTGCTCTATAATATGTAATTTTCTAACAAGTACAAGCTATGTCTAATTTCTCTATATATTTCAATTTCTGTGAACATTGTGTATATGGGAAGAAAAATCGAGTGAGTTTCCCCTCTAGTGCTAAGAGGGAAAAATGGATATTAGAGCTTATGCACAATGATGTTTTTGGACCTGTGTTGATTCCTTCATTGTATAAGTTTATGTACTATGTATAATTTATAAATGGCTTCGTAAGGAATACATGGATATATTTCCTTAAGAAGAAATGTGAAGTCTTTGATAGGTTTAAAGAATTTAATGCTCTGGTGGAAAACTAGACAAAGAAAAAGATAAAGTTATTGAGGACAGATAATGGTGGAGAGTTCCACAAGAAGGAATTGAAGAGTTCTATAAGAAGCATGGTATAGCACGGCACAAGACTACTCCATACACACCTCATCAAAATGGAGTTGTGGAAAGAATGAATAGGATGTTTATGGAAAAGGAAATAAGCATGCTCAGTGGTGTCAGGTTAGGACACGTAGCAGCAGTGGAGACCACATGTTACCTAGTTAATAGATCACCTTCATCAAATTTTGAGGATAAGTCTCCACATGAGGTATGGACTAGTAAGAAACCCTCTCTTTCACATCTGAGGGTATTTGGATGTGATGCATATGTACATGTTCCAAAGTAAAAAAGAACCAAGCTGGATAGTAAATATGAAAGGTGCATCCTTCTTGGGTATAAGGATGGTTTAAAAAGTTATAAGCTTTAGAACCCAGAAACAAGGAAGGTTGTGTACAACTAAGATGGGGTATTTAGAGAGGTGAAATATCTTATTAAACATGAAGTCCTACCAAAAGAACCTGAGAAGATAGAGTTTGAGATAAAGGAGGAAGAATCAGACTCTACAGTAGAACAGGAATCAGAAGATGAAGAGCCACAAACTCCAACTATGAGAAGATCAGTTCAAGAAAAAAGGAAGCCAGAAAGGTATAGTCCATCTAATTTATGTTCAAATTTTTATTTATATATTACTGATGATGATCCCAAAACTATCATGGAGGCAATAGATTTAGAGGATGGAAAAATTTGGAAAGAGGCCATGGTTGATGAAAAGGCATCTTTGGAGAAAAATGAGAATTGGGATCTTGTAGAGTTGTTGGCTATAAGGAAACCCATTTGAAGAAAATAGGTGTTTAAGAAGAAGATGAATACAAAAGGCAAGGTGGAGAAATAAAAAGCTCGGTTGGTAGAAAAAAGTTAGTCCCAGGTGCCAAGAATTTATTTTAGTGATGTTTTTTCTCCTATTGCCAAGGTATCTTCTATTAGATTACTTTTATCTATTGTTGTTGCTTTTGATTTTTAGGTAGAAAAGATGGATGTGAAGACAACATTTCTTCACGGGGATCTTGAAGAATATTTATACATGAATCAACCTGACGGTGAAGGGAAAGAAATAACTAGTATGCAGGTTCAAAAAGTCTTTGTATGGGTTAAAATAGTCACCAATGATGTGGTATCAGAAATTTGATACATTTATACGGGGAGCATGGCTTCACCAAAAGAAAAGTAGATCACTGTGTATATTTTAAATTAATTGGTGACCATGTTATTTATCTGGTCTTGTATGTGGATGATATGTTGCTGATTAGAAATGACAAAGAAATTATCTAGGATTTGAAGACCCAATTGTCCTCCAAATTCGACATGAAGGATCTTGGTGCTGGTAACTATATTTTTGGCATGTAAATTAAACGATATCAGGCAAAGAGGAAGATTTCGTTAAACCAGAGGAAGTATGTCAAGACAATACTACAGAGGTTTAATATGCAAGATAGTAAACCAATGAAGTTTCCTATTCATGTAGGTATAAAGTTGTCTGTTGAACAATGTCCCAAGACAAAAGAAGAGGAAGAGGACACGTCTTGTGTTCCATATGCAAGTGTAGTCAATAGCCTGATGTATGCAATGGTCTGTACTAGACCAAACATTGCACATGTAGTGGGAGTATTGAGAAAGTTTATATTTAAACCAAGGAAGGAGCACTGAACAACAGTGAAGTGAGATTTTAGTTATTTGTGAGGCACTAGTGATTATGTTTTGTGCTACCAATGAAGACAAGGATTGGATAGAGTTTTGGACATATGTGGCTTTATTGATGCAGACTGAGCTAGAGATATGGATCAGAGAAGATCTATAAGTGTGTATGTGTTAAACCTATTTGGAGGTGCAGTCAATTGGATGAGCAAGAGACAACTTGTAGTGGCACTTTCAACTATAGAGGACGCATACAAGGCAGCGACTCATGCAAGCAAGGAAGTATTTTGGTTGTAGAGATTGTGTAGAAGCATGGAGTTAGTACAACAAGCTATAAGGATAAATTGTGGCATCCAAAGTAAAATTTTCTTGGCAAAGAACCCTGCTTATCATTCAAATACAAAACACGTTGATGTTAAATATCACTTTGTGAGGGATATGGTTGACGATAAAAAGGTGTTGCTAGTAAAGGTGGACACTTTGAAGAACGCTGCAGATGTATTGATGAAGTTTGTCAACACTGAGAATTTTTCTAGGCATAGAGAAATAATGGGCATTGCAGGGTTGGACCAAGTCTAAGCTCTTCAATAACCCCCTATGTGGAAAAGAAAACAACAAGTGGGAGAATTTTCGGTGTCTATTATATTCTTTCCACAACTTGTCGCATGCGTGGAGGGGCGATATTACCCTCTATTCATTGCATCGGGCACAGCAGGGGGGTCACAGGGGGGTGCAACCCCCCTATGAGGGGGTTTCAAGTGGGCGAACCTACCTATATTAGGTCGGTGGGGTTTTAGGGGGCAGACCCTGTATTAGGTAGGTGGACCTAACTATGCTTTTTTGCATGGTTTTTTCCCATGGTTATGGGCATGACAATTTTCAACCCATGGTATTTTGTAGATCTGATCAAGGGAGCTATGGTTATGTAATTATAATACAGGGTTATTGGACTAGGGTTTATGTATGCTTCGGCATGTATATATATGCATTGTAACATTGAAAGGAATATAATTAAAATTCAATCTGGTAGTCCCGATTTTGGGATCAAGGGGAAATTCTTTGTGTATTTGTTTTGTGTTTTGCATCATTATATATTTTCAATTTTTTAAGAATTCGTTTGCATGTAATTTTTGTACAAGGTTAAAACCTACAAACATGATGCAGTTATTTGACTTATTTGTCTATAGATATAATATATATATATATATATAATATATTATATATATTATATATATATATATATTATATATTATCTATAATATATATATATATATATATATATATATATATATATATATATATGGTGCATTTTTTGTTCAATTTTATGTACTTAATTTATATGTTGGTGTTGATGTGTATATTGTTAGGTTATGTTAGATATGTTCATTTAATGTGCTTGTAGATAGATGTGTATGTGATAGTGGTTATTTGACATGAGATGTATATTAATTTGAGGATGTGTGTGGTGATGATGTTAGATTACTATGTTTGAGTTTTGTTAGATGTCATCACGATGATGATGCCTTATTAGATTATTAGATTTGTGTGCTAGCTAATTATGTTTATATGTGTTAGACGTGTATATAATTAGATGATGGTAGTGAATTTGAATGTGTATCTTAGATGATGTTTATGTTTGTTAGATGGTTATCATCATGATGTTTATTTTTATGAAATACTATTTATTATAAATTATGTATTGATAAACTTATATCGAAATTTTATATATGAAATTGCATGCAAAACGACTTACTTAAAAATAAAAAATCGAGTATTTTTTTTTTTAATTACAGAATCTAGTATGTAAAGCTATGATTTTAAAATTACAATAGAATGATTTTTCTATTTCTTATTAGCTTCTTCATATTCATTCTACTTAATATTAAAAATTTTCAATAGTTTTAAGGAAAAAATTATTAAAGTAAAAATAATTTAGTTGGTTCTTAGTAAGATGAAAATGTGTAACTCATTCAATTTTTAATATAAAATATTAATAATAATAAACTATTCAAAAATACAATTTAACCAATGAAAACTTACACTATGGTTGATCTATATATATAGATAGAAAACTGATACTATAGATCCATTTTAATCACGGATTTATCAATCACTTAAAGGTATTAAATATCTTGGCATGTACATCTTTTTTCAAGTTTTACATTCTAAAAAGATATTTTATATAATGAGATTTGATCCCTTAAGTTTCGACTCTTGGTAGATCTGTTGTTAAGATCTATATTGGTTAAAAAATTTGAATATATTGTTAAATTTAAAAAAATTAATTCATATTTTTTATAATTAATTTAGATTATATATATATATATATAATATATATATATTATATATATAATATATATATATATATTATATATATATATATAATTTAATTTATCAATAAAGTTATGATATTTTCGAGTAATTTAAATTTAATATTTATAGCAACTCTTACCAACTTAAATTAGAAAATTTTCTCTCTAAAGGTAAGGATCAAGAAATATAAAAGTGTTGTGAAGTTACTTGCAGTTGGGGATTTTCTCTATTGGAAGTTCTCCCTTAAAGAGGCAAGTGAACTTTTTCTAGTAATGAAGATATAACATTTTGTGCTATTTTGGTTCCTTATTTTCTATTATACTGGTTTAAACTTGATGTTTTTAATAATAAATATGAGTTAAATAATACAAAAATCATGTTATATTAGATTTAAGCTTTTGACAAATAATATATTTGATTGTTACTTAATGAACAAATCAAGAAATATTATTTTTCCACATACTTATCTCGATATAGTCACTTAAATTCATGTTTTCACATTTCTCCTAGCTAATATTACATCATGTTCACAATGATAAAGACATGTCTACTTTAAATAATTTACTTATGAATACATAAATATAGATATTTATTTTACATAATCTAAATAGGAAAGAAAATTGCATCACCAAGTCTATTAAAAAGTAAAACATATGTGTCTTAATCACCATCACATTATTTATCATTTAATTCTTAGCCATAAAATATTTATTAATTCAACTTTTATTTATAATTACCATTGAAAAGAAAAGTGAAAATTGTTCCATTATCCATGAAGAAAAAATTAAACCCTTTCATGCATCCATGTAAGCCTATTTGTTTCTCTTATGGTCCATAAAAAAATGTAATCAACATTTTATACATGCATAAAACCTCCTTTTAGTTTACACAATGTTGCAAAATTTGTAATTTAGACATAGTAAACATGACTTTCCTCTCATGCCAAGAATTTAATCTTACACATTAATACACAATTTTTTCATTGTTAAAGTCCTCATAGAGTTATCAATACATTATTTATATTGATTTTGAACTAAACAAGAAGAAAAAATATGTGAACTAACTAATAAACCAATAAGTATCTAAATCGAGAATAAATATTCAATGTTGTTTCTAAATTCACTATTTTCTCATTTTGGTTATATTCTTCTCATTTTCCTATTTCAAAAGGATTGTGACCTTGAATCCTTATTATTATAGATATTGTACACAATTCGAAATACTTAATTTAAGTGTAAAAATGTTTCCACTGCAAAAACATGTGTAAAAATGGTTGTGAATCTTACCAATTATATAAAATGCCAACAAGATGAATAAAAAAAATATAATTAGAAAAAAAATTAAAAAAAATAGAACAATAGTATAAATGATGAAATTACACAAGTACATATTACTCTTGTTGTCATCACCCTGGTTATCTTCCTCACTTGGCATGATAACATTGTTGTTTTCAAAAATATGTATTGATCTAGGGTCGTGTCTTAATACGAATCACCAATCCCTATCCAACACATCTAGGTAAGAAAACACCTGGTTGGAGTGTTTTGGGAAAACATAAGGCTCCCTAGCTTCATTCCACATCTTTCTAGAGTTCATAAATATCATCCCACTATCGTGATCTTCCTTTACATTATCAAAGGTGTCCCACCACGTGCACCTAAAAAGAACATATGGGAACGAAGAGAAGTCCACTTCAATGATCTCTTGTATCTTCCCAACGTAACCTAAGTCCCCTGCATTAGGATTTATTGTGGTGGCTAGCACGACTAGATTGGTTGACTCCACTTCCACATTCTTGTGTCATGCGTCCATCACCAACATCCTCTATGCGAAAATGATGCCCATATGCCCATATAGATGGGAACAAATGCACCTCTAAAATATTGAAAAAATCACAGTTTCATCTGTCTAATAACCCAAACATAATTAAAAATATAAGATATATATAGATGTTACAATTCAAAGGTGTAGTATGAAGTTAAAAATGTATAGAAATATATTATTACTGAGTTGTTGCACCCAATCCCTATATTTAGTGCATCCTCCTCAACATGTTGGTAATGACTAGATGCACCATATTTCTCTCTGACTTGATCAGCCACCCAACCATTAGGGCATGTCATTGGCGTATTTTATTTTACATGATTAGGATAAGGTAGACTGCTATCATTCAACTGTTTTAATTATTTCCTCCTCTTCTGCTCATACAATGTGACCCACAGTTGTGTCGCTTCCAAATTATAAAGAATGAATTTGTTGATGGCTTCAATTTATTAATTCGCTGATGAAATTAAACCAACATATATAGTATCTATGAGATCAAAATATGCATTAATATGAAGTTAAATGTGAATAGTTACAATGTGTATATTTTTATTTTTTGTAGCATCAGATGTGTTCTAGCCACAAATTTGGTAGGGAGGCTAGAATACATGAGATCTCTGAAACCTAGAAACTATTTCTGGAAATTCAACTTAGAGATGAATTAATTAGATTATTAACCAGTTCTTTTAATATTTCCTAAGTCTAAACTTAGGGAATATGGTTAATTAATCAGAATTAATTAAGTCAATGTGAGAATAGTCTAAAAGCTCACATGGATTGACTTCAAGATGATCTTAGCCCTTTATTAAGATTTAATCTTGGATTTTGGAGTCCCAACAGAGGATTATAAGAGGAAGATGATGAACACTTGGAGAGTATACACCAGAAGTTCGATTTTCTTGGAAGATTGATTTCCATAGAGTAATAATAGTTGTCGGAGAGCCAGAAATCAAAGGATAGAGTGAGGGACAAGGACAAGTAGGATGAATGAAGTTTTCCAGATCCTATGAGTGCATTTGCAGAGAGAAAGAAGTACCACAATGAGGATGACGCAGAAGCCTCTAGAGGGTAGTTCGATTTAGCTAGAGAGAAGCCAAGTTTCAGTTCCAGAGGTTAGGAGAGGGTTCTAGAAGGTTAGAGAGATATTTTCTCAACTAGTGGCAGACAGGATGGCTACAGAGGCAGCTGATTCAGGTTGAGTGTGGACTATGCTAGGGTGATGCAAGCCAGTGCAAAGGAAGTTTGGATGGCTTACTTGGAGCTATAGTCATAGCCCAAATTTTCTTATGCGGTGAGAAAAATTCCTCACTAGAATTTTGTCGCTATTTTTCTCTGTAGGATTTCCAGATTCGGCATCCAGATTATTGTACTCATAATTTCTCCCTGCTACATAAGAATAAAACCCTTACTTACTGCACCAGTTTTTCCGGGTACATTTGTCCAAAAATAACGGTGTCATTTTTTATCTGTGTGTGTGTGTGTGTTAGTATTTTCTCAGATTGAAACATTATTTATTTTCCACATAATTTTATTTGTGAAGGTTGTAGTGTGTTTAATTTGATTTTTCTGTAGCAATAAACTGAATAATTAATTTAACAGTTAGAATAATTAATACCAGTGGTTGCAATAGGATTTCAGTTTTAAAATTTTCACATGGTACCAGAGCATGATTGATCAACCAGGAAGCTTAGAATTGGAGGAACTAATTTTGTTGCTAGGAGGGAGTAGTGGGCTAAAATTTCTAGAGGCGTCATTATGCCGAGACACGCAGGACAAATTGTTGGGGTAGGGATTCGATTTTCAGTCGCAGGATTGAAGAAAAATCGAGTTGCCCAGGTTAGTGATTCCAACAGTCAGAGGGAGTGGTTGCAACTCATATTTTCACTGATAACATTCCTTGGTTGGATATAGAGGGTTTTGTAGCAGTAGAACTAGTATCGGGTGGAAGAGAAAAGAACACATAGCAGAGGGAAAATTTCTCTCAGGGAACTTCGACTCTCAGAAATTTGATTTTTCCAAGCAAATTAATATTAACAACTAGAAAATCTATGCATTCCAGAAAATTGTGCAAGTAGTAAAGCAACAACCAAGTAGAGGGAAAGAGGGAGTTTTCCACAACTTTTGTGATGGTCATGACAGGGCTTAGAGATTAGGATAGGTTGGAGGGATCCTCCAACTATGGCATCTGGAAGGCTAGGATGCCCTTCCTTCTAGATGAATATGGCCTGAAATCCTACATGTAAAATGTGGTAGCACTTCCCCAAGATGCAGATCAGCTGAAGTAGTACATGAAGGAAATGGTGAAGGAGAAGAGGATGATTTTGGATGAAGTCAAAGATCACATAGTCTCACATATTTCTAGAAAGAATAATTCCATGGAAATGTGGGTAGCTCTCTCTATGCTATACCATAGTTCTTCCAAGAAGCGGAAGATGTTTCTCTAATAGAAGTTGAGAACCATCGAGATGCAGAATGGTGAAGGCATTTATCCCTTCCTCACTCAAATTCAAGAGGTCATAGATCAAATAGAAGTCATTGGGGAGGTTCTCAAACCTACACATCTTGTACGAATGACACTAAATAGTGTTTCAAATGACTTGCAAGTGTTTGACCAAACCATATTAGGCATAGACACTTTCCCTGGTTGGGACAGGTTGTGAGTCGATCTGCAGTAGGAGGAGTTGAGACAATCTCTACTAAATAGCATCATCAGTGGTAGCAACAACAAGACCATGAAGAGTGATAAGGAAGAGGAGAATGTGTCCCTTTAATTGAAGGGTCTATGTTAGAGGCAGGGGGAGAAAACAAAGAAGAAGAAATACTTATCTAAGGTCAAGTGCTTCAGGTGTAGCGAGTTTGGCCATTACAGTACTTAGTGTCCTCTTAGGAAGAAGGAAAAGTAGGAGGACCAGCATGCAACATCAACTGAGATCAACAAGTTTTCCTCTAGGTTGGATGAAGACTTTGCGATGATGGCATCCATACCTCCAGGAGTGAGGTGGGGTGACTTGGAGTTGTAGCCCCATAGTGTTATAGAGATTGGGTAGGATCCTTGAGGAGTCCACCTTATGGATAATTACCTTGCTATGGGGGCCCATAGTATTTAGTAGCATGATGGATCAGTTCTAGTTGATGTAATTGGTACCAGAGTGATAGTTGCAAAGTAGTTGCACAATGCAGTGTTAACAACAGAGTAGGTGGCTCAGTGTAGAGTTGAAAGAAACATAGATTCTTCAGTGATAGTATATATGCTAATAACAGTCAGAGACTGGAGATAGATGCATCATACTGAACATAAATGATTCAGTATTTTGGATGCTTCTCAGTTGCAATAGTTGGAGTTGCAGTGACAATAAATGAGAGGGAGTTGTAGTGCAAATGTAGTGTTGGCAGTAGTATCACAGTGTTAGTAACAACATAGATGCAAAATCAGAGATGTGTAGTAGTTGGTGGGCAGAAACAACCAAACATCAGTTGTGTGACAGGAGGTGATACAGAGATAGGGTGTTGCGGCAAGATGGGCAACACTAGAAAGAACACAATCCTCGCTAAGAGGGAGTGTTAGTTTCTATAGCATCAAATGTATTATATCCATGAAATTTTGTAGAGAGGCTAGAATACATGATATCTTCAAAACCCGCAAACCGTTTCTAGAAATTCCACCTAGAGATGACTTAATTAGATTATTAACTAGTTTTTCTAAATATTTCCTAAGTCTAAGCTTAGGGAATATGGTTAATTAATCCTAATTAATTAATTCAAGGTGAGAATAGTCTAGAAAATCACATGGATTGAATTCAAGATGATCCTAGCCCTTTATTAACATTTAATCTTGGTCATTGGAGTCCCAACAGATGATTATAAGAAGAATGTAATGGACACTTGGAGAGTATACACTAGAAGTTTGATTTTCTTGGTAGATTGATTTACAGAAAGAAGTAACAGTTCCCAGTGATCCAGAAAGAGAAGCAGAGAGTGAGGGGCAAGGACAATGAGGCTAGAGGAAGTTTTCTAGATCCAATGAGTGCTTTTACAGAGAGGCGGAAGTATCACAGTGAGGCTAACATATGTGTTGCACAGAAGCCTCTAGAGGGCAGTTCGATCTAGCTGGAGAGAAGTTGAGTTTCAGTTCCAAAGGTCGAGAAAGAGTTCCAGAACACCAAAGAGACGTTTTCTCAACTAGTGGCAGACATGCTGGTTATAGGACCAACTGATTCGGGTTGAGCATGGAAGACACTACGCTAGGGTGACGCAGGTTAGCACAGAGGAAATTTGGATGGCTCACTTGGAATTCCAATCAGAGCCTGGATTTTCCTGTGGGGTGAGGAAAATCCCTCACTAGAATTTTGCTAGTATTTTTCTTTGTAGGATTGCCAGATTTGGCTTCCAAATTATTGTACTCAGAATTTCTCAATATTGCATAATAATAAAACCCTCAGTTGTTGCACCGATTTTCCCAAGTTGGGTTCTTCGGGGGACATTTATCCAAAAATAACGATGTCTTTTTTTATGTTTGTGTGTGCTAGTATTTTCTTAGATTCCAACGCTATTTATTTTTTCCAAAATTTTATTTGTGAAGGTTGCAGTGTGTTTAATTTGATGTTAAGGAGAAATAAACTAAATAATTAATTTATCAATTAGAAGAATTAATACCAGTTGCTGCAATAGAATTTTTGTTTTGAAATTTTCATAGATATTTGAAAAATGGTAAGTCACTTACTCTTTCTCATGCGTCTTTTTCCATTAGTTTCGAGAAGCTCCCCTTCTCTTTCATCTTCATCCCTTTAATCGTCCCAAATTGTAGCACCTAGTGTGTTGTCAATCTACTTGATGTACTCACTAGCATAATAGAAAGACTCATACATTATATACCCCTCTGTCATAGACCCCTTCAATTTTTACCTTTGTTGAATAAAACCTTTCAATTTCTTCATGTACCTCTCTATGAAGAACATCTAATGACAAGAAAATACCCTAACTAATTCAACCTCATCTACTAGGTGAATTAGAAGATAAACCTACAAATCCATGAAACTTTTCGGCAATTCCTTCTCAAACATGCAAATAATCTTAGCTATCCCTTAATTCCATCATGGAATTTTAGCCATATGAATCTCATTTTATGTAATCCAATATACAAATGCAGATAATTTAGATATGGAATGTCATAGGTCTTAGGGAAAGCCATGGTTCACACACCCATGTACGAGAAAAGGATAATGACATTGCATAGTAAATAGTACATTATACATAAACTAATTATAAAATATCCCATTGCATAAAATTAAAAACAAAAATAATAAAATCATGTTTTTGACATATGTACTCTTAGAAGGTTCAAATGGTCATTATATTTCAACCCCGACAAATGATATTCCACAACGAAGCAACACCAGAGTGAAGACCCAAATAAAGAAGGCACCCTCACACTCATTATAGCTTCCCTTGACAAATAAAGATCATATTTCTTTAAAATCCATGGGATATCACCTTCTTTAAAACACTGAGAGGGACCAGCCTCTCCTCTATTTTCTTGTCTTGGCCAATTACTTTTTTTAGTTTTTGAAGAAATAAGATCATTCCTAATAGCCAATGTGTCATTTTCTTTCGATGATATGTGCCTCCATAAAGAAGATGAAACATTTTTAAATATCTTCATGACATATAATAAGTGGGTAACCTTAAGATGCTCCCAACATGGGAGCTCATAAAAGACATATTTCATTTTCATCCCAATGGGAAATTTCTCAACCTATATGTCAAATAATTTTGGATCATCGAACATAGGCTCCCCGTTTGAATCAAACATTTCTACAAACTCCTCCTTCTCTCTCTCTCTCTCTCTCTCTCTCTCTCATATGCTCTAAGCCATTCAATTGGTGTCATTATTGTAGGCCTTTAGGTTCTCTCTGGTTTACCACTGAAAGTGAATTTTTCTCTTCTATAAGGTTGTTCTTCTGGTAGGAATACCCTAGAGCATTCATACATTGGCTTTCGTAGGTGGTAAGATCACCTATCCTTCAGAGAAGGTCTGCAACATTTACATCCATGACACCCTTTTATTAGAAGACCTACAAAATTATTGTATATATGTGAGCACATTAGCGACCATGAAGATCAGAACAATTGTAGTAAATTAAATTAAGATGCGAAACAATATTGCTACGTATATAAACAAATCAATAAAAATATATTTTACTAGAGAAAATCCTAATTCTCGATGATCATGTATGGTGTAAGCACATATTCCATACAACGTAAAAATCCTCTCTATTGCCATGGGTCTTGATACATCATACATATGTATCCCTTCCCATAATTCCTTCGATTCATCTACCAATTGTTGTAAGTAGACATCTATATTATTCACTTATCTTCTACCAAGGATTATGTGAGCCAACATAAGATATTCATTCTTCACAAACAACCATGGGGGGGTATTGCTATTGATCAATTCTGCATGACAAATAGAATATTTGGTGTTTTTGAGGGAATATGGGTTGATGCCATCCATTTCTATTTTTAATCGTAGACTTCGTACTTCATCATTTAATTTCTTAGGCCCTGTATCCTCTATATGCTTCATGGCTATTGAATCTGTTGGGATTCACATCTCCTAACTCACTTCTGTGTTAGGCATGCCATCCCTGCAACATAGCTATTTCTTTGAAACAAAAGTGCCTTTGAATCCTTGGGATTATAGGGATGTGCCTCAATATATTATGAGGAGGACCATGTGATTTACTCGTTTTTTTTAATTATGGTACTTATCATTTCCACATTTCAAACATATCTCTTTCTCTACATATTCTCCTCTATATTGAATACAATCATTTAGACATGCATGATATGATATGTACTCACCACCCAACATTTTAAACGATTGTTTTTCCTCTTTGCAGCTACCTAGCAAGACCTTATCACTTGGAATAACCTTGTCTTTTAATAACCTATAGTTGGTGGGGAATATAATTGTACAATTTCAATATTTAATGTTCGTAAAATCGACAATTTTTAATGTTTATTGTGTGACAAGATTTCTCAAAATATAAGGGAATTGATCGATCATGCAGGTGAATTACCTCAATATTGCCAAGAAACATGCATTCAACATGCCAAAATTTTCTTTCAAGTTGTACAACAACATTGTTGTCCCTAGCTGAGTAGACTTTGACTTTCTATCGAGTCCATAGAGAGGGGTGGTGGAAGCATATTTCAGGATTTCGAATAAGGTATCAAAGATATGAGCATCATCACCTAGCTCATCATTCTGGAATGCATATAACAACATTACCTCCATGGAATTCATATTTTGTAAGTAATCATCCATATCAACCTCTATTTGATTGCTTCCATTTCCAACTTGTGATGAAGAACCATTATTGTTGTAGTCATTCCTAATTGATGAATTTGGAAATAGTGGGAATTAAATAGATGGTTGACTCAACCATTCTTTGTGTGCTTCCTCTTTGATTATTTTTCTTAATGCAACCTTCTCTATAGGTGATATTGTAGTGGGGTGCACAGGAAAATGGTAGGTGGGTCGCTCATCATCACTAGAATCCTAATTTCACAAATATAGAACGTTATTAGCATAATAATATCAATGATATTAGTAAGCACGTCAATGCAATTGGTTTGTTGAAATTACATTATACCAAACCATTATTACCATTGTTGATCTAGGATTGCGGATGGAAGATACCATGTTCCAATTGGAAGGGTGAAGAGGCTAGCCATTTTCATCTTATACCAATGGCTTGCAATAGTTCCTGATAAGAGCTTTCAATGTTTCTGAAATTGAGGAATATTTTTTGCATTTGAACTCGATTCTGAATTAGAATGTTGTAAATTTGGATACATTTGATTCAAATTTATATGGATTAAAAAAAAATCAATTAGATAATAGAAATATAAATAAAATATGAACTTATTGGAGATGGAAAAGGAGAACTTCATGAAGGAATTTGATGAACAATATGGAACAAGCTGGAATTTGAAGATTTGGCCATTTGATATTATTGAGATTTTGTCCTTACATTTGAGAAAGATCAGAAACAAAATTTTGTGTGCATATCTAAAAGTAATTTCGAGAACCATATAACCATAATTTGAATGTCAATATAGCTTTCAAAGCATTTTTCAAGAATAAGGTGACTTTAAGCAGAAAATGTATACTATGAAATACTCTAATTTATGTGGATCCATCCTAAAGGATAATTTGAGATTAATATGCTATTTTATGTGAAAGTAAAATTTCAGATAGCTTTTAAACCCTTCTGGCATGCTTATCAGAACAAATCGCATTGATGCATTTAAATAACAACAACATCAAGGCATTCAAATAATACTGCACAGGTTTCTGACATTGAAAATATAAAATATGTTATCATATTAGTGTTCTCTAGAAAAGTGCATCGAGGCATTTAAATAAAAACAACACCGATTTTTGAAAATAAAAACGACTTCTACCAAGTCAGTGCGTTAAATGTTGGCATTATGATTCTGGTATGGCTCTATGATACAGATGTTGTACTTGATGGCAACACCCTCAAGTGGCAATGCATTGATCAGGCTCTCAAAATGTTGGAAATTAAGAAGTACGCAGGAGAATAGTTCAAAAGGTGCGTACCCGCAGGTACGTCATGAAGGGAATGTGGCCGCACACGCAGGTCACCCGTTCAGAAGGTGCATACCCCTAGTTCACTTACTTCAAGGCAGAGAAGCGCGCTCACGTGGGGTTTCTTATGTTTGGCCCGTGGTATTTAGCCCGTCGTTCTTGATTCTATGGTTTTGGCCCGTGGTATTGCTTTATATTATTATTACTATTGAGCCCCATGTTTTTGGACCCCTTGTATTGGTTATCTATGGTATTGATCCATGATTTTAGGAAGAGCTTGCCTATATAAAGCAAAGGAGATCACTTGGCTATGTATCTTTTGCAAATTGAATATCTTAAGATCTGAAATATTGGGTTATTTTTCAAAAGCTTGATCTATATAAAAGTGAAGTTGAAAGCGAATCTATGAAGGGTGATCTCTCGAGCGCATGATCAGATCTGAGCATCTGACTATCGGTGGCACACTGGGGGACTGCCATTTCGGCCCTAATCAGAGGTACGCAGATGATTAACAGTGCAAGTGTGTGGGTACGTAGAGAAGAAGAAGGAGAAGTGCATAGGTACGCAGAGTAGAGGAAGGCGCAGTGCGTGGGTACGCAGCGCAACAGAGGTTCAGTTGCGTAGGCACGGAAAGTACGCGGCTCTTCAGAAGCCGCAGGTGCGTAGGTACACGGCGCGATAGCATCTGTGGGTGCGTGGCTACAGTAGCAGTACGCGGTGCGATAGTATCTGTGGGTGCGTGCCTGCAGTAACAATACGCAACGTGATTGAAGAAATAGTGCGTGGGTACGCGGTGAAGCAGAAGGGTCTCTGCAAGTATATGCAGGGGAGCAGAAGGTGAAGTGCGTATGCATGCAGACCAGAGAAAGAAAAACTGCGTATCTGTCTTAAGACCTTTTGTTGGCTGAATTTTTTTTGTTGATAAGGTGTTCTGGGTTTAGTTTACTGATACTGTTGATCTGGTTACTGCAGTTGACTGGGTGATTTACTTGTACTTGATGATCTCTTGATGTTTATGGATCCAATTTTGAAAATTTATGAAAGTGGTCCTTGAAAGAAAAGAAGTAGGGGGTTGTAGCTCCCTTCCAGGAGAGACTGGAAAACGAGAGAGAGTTGTAGCTCTCTGCAGGTTGCAGCCTGCGTACTGGTAAAGGACTGGACCGGTACAAGACCATTGTAAAAGGAGTTTCTAATTTGAAAGAAGATAGAGACATATTGCAGCAGGTGGTTTTCACCCACATTGGGTTTCCACCTTATATCTGGTGTTCTTTGATGTGACTGTCTGTTTTTTTGTTCATGCTCATTGTTTTATGGTACTGATATGCAAAAATAATTCAAAGTATAAATAAGGAAGAATTGTTAAAAGGACTAGATAATACTGATTCACCCTTCACCCCCCCTCTCAGTATTATTTTCAACACTAATT